>JAOBRH010045572.1:0-12138 GCA_027575125.1 Umimayanthus parasiticus | reverse complement strand
CACGTAGGTTTGCGACTGCAACATTCTGGAGGTTGTTGCTCTTTCGAACCACGTAGGTTTACGACTGCAACATTCTGGAGATTTTTGCTCTTTCGAACCACGTAGGTTTGCGACTGTAACATTCTGAAGGTTGTTGTTCTTTTAAACCACGTAGGTTTGCGACTGTAACATTCTGAAGGTTGTTGCTCTTTTGAACGACAAAGAGTACTGTCGGACCGTATAGACCATCTATTCCGAAGATTTTCCTGGCTTCTGATTGGTCAATTGAAAATCTTCGGAAAATTCCCGGCTTGTGATTGGCTGTTGACGACATCATCGTGTTTCCGAACGATTATCGATTAGCCAAAACAATCGATAATCTTATTAGTCTGACGTCATCGGACCGTATAGACCATGGATTCCGAAGATGGTTTTTCCGAAGATTTCCGAAGAATCTTCTGAAACTCCGAAGAAAAACGAATAAAAATAAGAAGTAGAAAAAGGAGGGAAGGGATGGGTAGGGAGACAAATGGAAAGTGGGGAAGGGGTGGGTAGGGAAGACCAAAAGTCAGGGGGGCCAAAGGAAAATGGAGGGAGGGGTGGGCAGGGGTCAAAAAAGTCAGGGGGTCAAAAAAATAAAAAATGAAAAATATAAAAATTCAATAAAAGAGACCACACTTTGAGGTTCCAATGGGACGGTTGTCAATGCTGGCTTCTGATTGGTTGGTTGAAAAGTACGCATCCAACATGACAGAAGTGGGAGTGTTGGAGGCCATGTTGGAAAGGAAGGGTGAGAGGGTGGGTGAGCTCATTTAAGCCCCGGGTGTTCCATGGGGATTGGTTAGAAATGACATCGTGATATGCTGGGATTGGCTGAAAAGGACAATGAGCCTGGGTTTGGATTGGTTAGAAATGACGTCATAGACGGTTAAAAAAAAGTTTTAAAAAATTAAAAATTAAAAAAATTAAAAATAAAAGCAATAAAAAATAAAAAAAATGAAATAAGTCGATCCAAGAGATGACACTTTGAGTTGGGCTCCCGATGGTGTTTTTATTTCACGATAGGCAAGAGATCCAAACAAACGAGAAAAAAAGGACAAGGCCAGGATTCGAACCCGAAATTCCTAGGCCACAGCACGGCATGTTACCCATTACACTACCTTGTCTCTGTTTTTTTAAAGACACCCTTGGCCGGGCTCAAACCGGCAGCCATTGAATCAAGAGTTTAACGCTCTACCATCTGAGTTACAAAGGTTCTGATTCAGTTGAACAGACCAGTTCAGGCTACCCTCTGGTAGCCATAGGGAAAAGTTTGGGCCGTCTTTGGAGCCACCACTCTTTTGGTACACACCAAACGGTAATCTTTATGGCTGGGCTGGATATGGAGGGTATAGGATTTGGCCTGGCGCTGAATGGTGTGAGACTGCGTGACACGGGTGGTGCAGGGTTCAGCCAAAGGAGCATGCAGTTCAGCCAAGACATTTTGTTGCACAGGACCTCGTAATTGAGTTGAGCCGCTCCTTGGCAGTTGAGAGAGAACCCTCGCACTTTGCAGACCATCTTGTGACGCTGGGTGGTGTAACCGTAGTTCTTGGGACCCGCCGAGCAGAACTCGACAATGGTATCACCCTCCCCCAGTTCGTCTTTGAACTCGCCCAAGTACTGACCCAAGGCAGGACTGACTTGACGGGGTTGATGCACAAACACCACCGAATCTGTGTCAAAGTACAGGACCTGTTCTCCGAGTAGCTCCAAGGCTTCGCAGAAATGGAGCCGTGCCCAACAGGTCGTGAAGCACACCACAAAGATGTTGAGGTTCGGAGACAGAGACTCGCAGTGATCTTGCTTGGTGTAATTCACTTCCAGTCGGTCTTCCGTCCAGAGGCTCACATAGTGAATGTCATTTTGATCACTGTCCAGGAACTCCTGAAAGGGTTGGGGCTCAGTGAATTCCCGGACTTGGGTCTTGTTGTTACGCTGGCTAAATTTCCCCCACATGGAGTTGAGCATCATCTTGGCCAAGGCGTGACTTCCAGGATTGTGCTGCACTTGGTCATAGTCCAACCACATTCCCTCCGCAGGTCCAGCTGCTCTTGGACACAGGTTCGGCACAAGGGGAAGGTGAGTTTATCCCAGAACGGGATGGTACAGGTCGGCTGGAGGGAGCACGGTACATTTGGCCAAACCAAAGTACGGGCTGAGGTCGAGAGAGTCGGGCGGATACACGAACTCGGGATGACCCAGTGGGTAATGTGCATTCTTGTTGACCCAAGGGTAGAGGCTGGTGTAGTCGTAATAACGAATCTCTTCCCCTTGGGTGGCGTCAGTGATCTGATGCAACTGCACCACATTGGTGCATCCACCGAAGAACGCCTCTCGAGGTTGGAGAGGGCCTTGTAAGTGGAGGGAGACCACATAGTTGGTGACAGCTAGGTCTTGGAGTTGTCGCTGATGCCAGACACATTCCCACATCTCCACTACGTTGTATCGTTGGTCCCTCAGGAATTGGACTTTCGCTTGGGTGGTGTGATAGGCATCCTCCATGGTGCGGTCCAGCAACCTCGCGTGAGTTTCCTGGCATTGGGGATGACAGCGGGGACAGCTGTGCCAATAGCATCCATTGAACTCGTAGACGGTGTGGGTGGTGTTGTCATAACCATCGACAGTATAGTGGGTGCCCAGGATGCGGAACTTGCCCTGGTTCCTGGCATGTTGGAGCAGTCGGCCCAACTGTGATTCCTGCCACTTCAACCACTCCATGGCTGCTTGGGAGTGATTGGTGCTAGGACGCCATCCTTGCAAGGGTTCGGAGGTGATGGTCTCTTCTGCCATCCGGTTCATGCGGAGATCTTGATTACATGCCGAGGCAATTGTCATCTGATCGAAGGGATTGAAGTGGGCCAAGGCTTGGAAATCCTGCTTGAAGGTCAGGCACCCTTGCTTGAGGAGTTTGACATCCGACTCGCAGTAGGCGAGGAGTTCTTGCTAGAAGTCGAACTTGACACCACACGCCACTTGGTCGTCGTACCAGCGCTCGAATTCTTGGCGGCCCTTGACGCTCATACTCTGAGGCAAGTAGGTGTCCTTGGGTGGCATGGGACCCACATAGTGTTGGTTGGCCTGGGTGTTGAACAAAAGCGGGAAGTAACCTTTTTTCAGTTCTGTGAGGCCAAAGGTCTTGGCAAAAGCCGACAATGGTATCTGGAAAAAGGAGAGGGAGTCGATGTAGCAAATCTCCCCCACCTTCAATTGCAGGATCTTGGCCCCATTCCGGATCTGTTCCAACACTCGCTTTTTATGGTGGTATTCATCCACCACAGGGTAGCTGTCATACCCCTGAAAATTGTAGGCCAACACTGTGAGGGGACGTTCAGTGTCTTGGGCCAGGTCATCCAACCACAAGGTAAAGTCCCGATTGCACATCTCGCCCCGGAAATGGAAGGGTCGTTCCTCCTCCTCGGTCTTGGCCACCACCAAATTGGGGACGTGTTGTCCATCCTTCTGCCGACTCTCATTGTCGAAAAAGACATGGAGCGCTTGGTTTTCTTCCTCCTTGGGTGGAGACGCCACTTGGATGTAGCAGCGGTGGGTTCGAATCTCCACCTGCTCCTGACAGGATGGACACGGAGCATACCCACAGATGTTCCTCCCTCTTTTCTTCCCCGCAACAACTTGAAACAGGTGGGACACTTTTTTCGGCTCTGGCAGAAGGAGGAGTGACCGGATCCCGCCGGTTTCCCATCAGGGGTGAGTCCCAGGTGATTGGCCAGACAGGTGGGGCCATAGAAGGAGCGCCGACAAGATGGGGGACCGGTAGTCAGCATAGGCTTCTCAGTAATCAGAGCACCCATTCTGCAGGCAGTCGCCACAATGGGTGGGGTTGTTGGGACACGCGTGACGACCTGCATCATTGTAGGGCTGGTAACACAAGGCACAGAAATACCCCTTACCAAAGAAGGCAGGCAGGCTCTTCAGGGCATCATAATGGCCATCTTCATGTAAGATCCCTGGAGTTGGGCACTGCGACCGTAAGCGAAACATGCGTAGGCCTGATTGGCATCCACGACCACCAACGTGTACTCGGGCAATGCCAGGGCAAACTGTTTCAATTCATCGGCGCCACAAGGACCCAGCCTAACCCCGGCTCTCTGGTGGAGTTCAGTGGCTGAATCCATTTGGATTGGGAGCCCTCGCTGGAAGGATCGCCATTGGGGATGCTGTTCCGCTTTAGCACCGGCGGTCACAATCGCTCGGGCGCAGCAGAGATGGTCGTGGGTTTGGGGGATGGTAATGACTGACCTTTTGAGGACTTTAAGACGGGTCGAGGCTTGATGGCCCAGCAGGTATGGGCGCTTCTTGCCTCCTCCATACGGCCCAGCACGCACGTGAACAAAGGACAGGTGAAAGGTGTCGTCCATTTGGAAGTCCTCGTTGGAATTGAGCATTCTTCTCGGATTCTCCAATAGGCGTGCCACCCGGCCTTCATTGTGACGCCTACCAAGGTAACATAATTTGGCCCCGCTTGGCCAAATAGCATTTTGGCAGTTGATTTGCGGGAGAATTTAAGATGGAAACTGAAAACTGTGAGTTGTTTGGACTTATTGCTGTTCTTCTACTACTTCTACCTCAACGTTGTTCGCTTGATTTAGCTTGATGTAGAAGGCCGGGTATGTATTATCGCTGCATGATTCGATTCGTTTTGCTGCCTCTCAGTGCTGCTGGGAAAAAAATCATTGTAAAACGCTCGATCCTGATAACATCAGGTTCGTATGGGGTGAGAAAGGGAAAAATATATTTCAAATGTTTATTTCACAGAAATAGTTCGAACGAGGTTTATATAAACAAAGAAGTTGCTTCCCGTACCTTCTACGAATGGCACAATTTGAGCACGAACTAAAGCCTGGTTTCCACATAAACCGTAACTACCCTGTAACTGCCGTAAGCCGAACCAGCTGTACACTGGGGCACGCCGGCAGTAGTTCTATTTTTAATGGAAACATTTGGGATGACCCGGCGGCACGATGTCCCGGGTGCCGGAAAAGTTGAGTTGAGCTCAACTTTTCCCGGCTTACGGCACCGCCGGCTTACGGCAGTTATGGGGTAGTTACGGTTATATGGAAACCTGACTTAAGAGCCAACTTGTTACTTGGTGTTTCCTGTATTTGTCATTAGTTGATTTGTGATTGGTTGAAGACGGTTCGGGTTAGATAAACCGTAGATAAAGCATACCATTTGGTCCGGTAGGTGTCCTGGGAATTCTTTCGTCCTTTTTGATGTATCCATAGTGACTACTCGAAGGTAGATTATCCGTGGGTAGATGAATCACACAGAAACACAGACTACCCACGGGTAAAAGCCGAGTTCCCATGCACGGCACCCTTCATGGAGCATGTCCTCATTCAAGGAGGACTTCAGCCTAGTACTGAAGTTGCAAATGCATACCTGTTAAAGTTTTGTCCTCACTTCAGTAGCATTGTCCGCCCTTTCCGTGACCTCGCTCACGTTCAGAAAGACTTCTTATGGGTTGAACACACAGAAGGCTTCACTAAAGCCAAGGAATTAGTGTCCAAAGCCCCTTTCCTCCGATATTTTGATGTCCAAGCACCGGTTGTACTCCAGGTCGCGGAGACTCCGGATATGGCCTTGACGCTGCTTTTCTCCAACCTGCTATGTCAACGACTGGCTCTCAAATGACAACTCTAGCTCCATTACTCCAACAGAACAGTGGTATGCACAGATCGAGAAAGAAACTCTCGCAATTGTTGATGCATTTCACAAGTTTGATTTACTCCTCCTCGGCAAGGACAATGTGACTGTTTACAGTGATCACAAACCTCTGAAACTATTTTTCAAATCATCTCTAGCTTCCGCACCACACCGCCTCCAAAGCACGATATTCTCACTGCAGCACACCTTCAACGTAGAATATCACAAAGGGTGATCTCTACACCTTGCCGACACCCTCTCTAGGGCGCCACTGCTAACAACAACGCACAAGCAGCTGCATGATGAACTGGTGTATCGTGTGGAATTTGAAAACAATCAAACCCGATCTCTCTTATTTTCAAAATGCCACCTTGCAAGGTATTAGGACTGCAGCAAGCTCTAATCCCGAACAAACGTACGTTATTATCCACCTTGTCGAGTCAGGGCGGCCGAACGGCAAGTCTGCTGTCCTACCTCTAGCAAAACCTTGGCTAGCGATCATCATAATTATCCTCATCATTATCACCTTGCGGCTGTGGCCGAGATTTCATCCACAATTTTGCACCAAAGAATCTTATTTGCCATGACTGCAGGAAAGTCCTCAACCTTTATTCCTGTGTCTCTTGAAATGGTATCAGGCAAGGTGGGTTTCCTCCCTGTTGTAGCCTTCCAAAGGATATGTCAGATATGATTTCATCCTTCGCACGGAATGCATGTCCAGCGAACTGGGCGCTACGTTTGGCGAGGGCAACAAACAGCGGCTGAAGGTCGCCATATATCTGAGACAATGTAAAATGCTTTCTCCAAGATATATTTTGTATCCTCCGAAAGAGGTTGGTGTAACAACCGTTCACCCGTTTCATCTCTTTTGCTTTCAACGTCCAGGTCTCCGAACCATATGTCAGTATTCGCTCGGCAACGATCTTAAATAAGTCAAGTTTGATACAATATAATGCAATATAGTCATACATTTGGCAGAAGGACGAATATTTCATCATTACAATTGGTGCCGTCTAACGATAGAGAGATCCAGTATTTAAAACGATTTTCAACGTATTTTCCAAGTAAAATCATTGGTTGATCTTATTTAGTTTCCATAAAACATTTCAACGTAGATTCGTAAGTAACTGACTCTAAAGGGTAAGGCTCTGACAACTGTTTACTAAGAGCTTTTCTTCGAATGTCGTTTGCTGCACAAAACACTCAAAAAGGAAGCGATTTATGGTTTCAATTTTCGATAAGTTACAAGAAGACAAATTCTTTGTTCGCTTGGAATTGTTATTTATTTGTTTATAACAATATTTTTTTACAGGGAGATCTCTCACAAAGAGGTTTTCAGAGGTCCTGAATTAAAACGTCACAAATAGCAACAAAACTAATAATAAATTATGCGCAAATTTTACAGCTTGGATTAACACTGTGAAAGAGTTTTTGTTGTTGTCACAAGCTTCTTTTTCTCAGAAGAAAAAAATAACTTTCAAGTCCCTAACGAGAAATCGAACCCATGACCCTCCGATTACCGGTCAGATGCTCTACCCACTGAGCTACTGGAACTCACATGGGGAACAGGTCACTTAACTTGGTTCTGTAGATGGAACATCGGGTAATAATAAATTACATTGTTTTAAAATCTGACTAATTGTATGCATATATTCTAATTGGAAAATATGTACAAAATACGGAGTCTGAAGGTATAAAATTAAAAAGATTTAAAAGAATTGCAAAGTATTAAAAAAGATCGCCGAGACAAGAATAACAACAACAACAACAACGTTTTATTCACCTCATTTTGCATGCGTGTTAACTTCGGAAAGAAGGATAATTGCATAAACAGATAGGTGCTGGTTGCCTGGAATAACAATAGGGGTTATACGAGCCAGGCAATCAGAACTCGATTGTGACTGAACATGCTTCGATCGGTTTAATCGAGGGAAATAACAGAAACAAAGCAAAAAGAGGACCTGGCAAAGCTGAAAATTTCCCCCACGTCTCCTGAAAGACGCAGTCCGCATAATCACTGACGAAAGTCTGCAATATCTCGTTAGCTCCAGACGCTGTGAAACCCAACCTGAATGCAGCTACAGTAGTTCTCCTGTACAAAACAGGAAGGCCAACATGGTGTACACTATCGTTCCATCTCTATTCTACCTACAGTTTCAAAGTTGATTGAATGATTTGCTCAGAACAGGTTCGCTGACATTTAATAGGTATCAAAATTCTGGTTCATTATCCATGCGGTTTCAGGAAAGGATGTACAACTGAATTTTCACCGATAGCGCTCACGGACATGATTCCAAAATATCAGACTGAAACATGATTCACCGCAGAGCTATGCAAGGCCTCCGATACACCACTTTCTATCAATGCTACATCACATGCGTAGCAGAATTATACATCTTGGAGTTGTCAAAATGAGAAACTTAATAGGAATGCGCACACAAAACATGATGTCCCAAGTAGACATGTTGAGTTTTCATTGTAGTCGACCAAGACCCCGTGCACACATATACGATTTCGTTTTGAAAACGCAACTTTTTTTCGTTTTCAAAAAAATTGCATCCACACGGAGCGTTTCCGAATCATTTATATCCGTCCAAATGGTCATCGTTTTCGAGGACCATAGTAATTAGCTGGCGCTGTTGTGGCTTCCCTGCCTATTATTAATTTTTCTGTATTTTTCGTGTACTATTATGTATTCATTTACATTGTATTTACTTTGGCATTTTGCAAGCCGGGTACCCATTTACCAGGCAAAATTACTAAAATAAAAAAAATAAAATAGAACGAGTACGCTGTATCGTTTTGAAAACACCACTGAAGACGCCGGATTGCGCATGTCCTTTCAAAATCATGTCAAAATCTAGTAAAAACCAAAATGTTCAGTTTTCATCCGCACCAATACACAACGGAAACGTTTTCGGAAAGAACCACTCTGGAGAGCGTTTCTAAGTTTCGTTTTCGGTCATCGTTTTCATCTCATACGTGTGGACGATAGCCGTAACCGTAACAAAAAAGGACGGAGTCTAAGGAGCAACATAACATCACATTTTGTAAGTACAGTTTACACATCACTCATTCGTCCAGTCTTGGACTACTGTGGCTCTGTGAATTAGAACAAATCGAGACTTCACAGACGGGCTGCTCTAAGACAATGAACAGCGACAGTGACGATGCGCTCAATAAATCAAAATAGAGGACCCTTGAAGATTCGCGCAACTGCCACATGTACATGTATACAGTAGTACATAACAAGGTGAACAAATGCATAAACTCAATTTTTAACTAATTATTTTACTTTTATTAGAAACATTAATCGAACGGCGAGACTGCGGTAACCCTTTAAATATTCCTCCGTTTGAAGTGCATGCAGTCACAAAACAATCTTTTCTACTACAAATGATGTATTCTTGGTTTGCATGTGACATCATAGCCGTCATGTTGGTGAACAACAACAATAAAGTTGAACCACTTTATTTTGTTGTGTACACCGACATGGCCGCCATATTCTATGTCCGTTGAATCTCTGGGGATTGAGTGCAAAACAGCAATTGTTTTCAATGATTTCATATCATAATTTTACCTTCATAATACTGGTAGATACTGAATTGCATAACAATGAAGGACAAAAACTATGGCAATTATACTATATTAGAATATTTACAAATCTTGTTTCATTTGGATATTTTCATTCTTCAAGCCTGGTTTTTACAAGAAACACAAAGAACCGCAAGCAGAAGCGTAACGCCCTCGTTCACCGTTGAAACGGGCGTTAGGTCAAGTACTCGTGTAGCTCTTCACAGGCAGTCCTGGACCAAAAAACACAGACCGAATTTAACATTTGGTCATATTCTTGGCAAATCCAATTTAAAGCTATCCTAACCGCTTTATGCTTTCTAGGTCTACGGGAATTACAGCCTGGCTCACGTTCTTAGCAATAAATTTATAATCAAAATAAGAACTTGAAGAATACTTGTCTGTCATGAAAACGTCCACTTTTGTCTTTCCGAGTTATCACAAATCTCCATGGAGATGCTGTGTAAACCCGTCTTAGCCGTAAGACAGAGCCCAGAAGCTGGATGATACAACATGCCGGTTTTCTAAGGAAGGAAAAATATATATCGGTCATTTATTATAAATTAAATAACAAACTGTACTCCAAAATTATTCTGGCTGATGAACACCTCATTTGTCTGTATTTCGTTTGTATATTGTAAACTGTTATTGTAATCGATATGATTAAATACATGTTGATTCATTATTGTCGTCGTTGTTGATGTTACAATTTTCTAACGGTTAAGCGCAAGCTTCCATTGTTTGCAAAATTATTGTAAAATAGAAAGGGACACAGAACGTCAACACTTTAAAATATCACGAGTGGTGGAGTAATCAGATCCAAGTATTCACTCGAAATTCCCGATTCCTTTTAGCAATGGACTCATTTGTAATTCATAAAAACGTCATCGGATTCGCTCCACCAATTGTAAAATGTTCTGGTAAGACAACCCCAAATATTCACCAATACGGTATTTTTAACCCGGATTCATCGCTAGTATTAATAGGGACATGGAACCATGTTGCTGTTTTGCGAACTCACCCCGGCAGTGGACCCCTTGAAAGAAATAAAGCGGCTGTTTTTGGAGGCTGGGTTTTCTCCACCAGTTGAGAACAGTTCCGGTTACATGACCCCATATATTCACAACTCTGGTATTTATAACCCTGATTCATCGCTAGCGTCAACAGGGCCGTTTTGCGGACTCACCTTGGTGTACCTCCACTGCTGTGTGCCCTGTTCACCACGGCATTTCATCACCCTCACACTGCCATCAGCAATGTCAGGCTTTTCCAAGCACAGCAGACTGTTGATCTTTAACTCGTGGTCTTCATTCAGTCCCCAGTGCTAAAACACAATATTAATTTATTATACAGTAGGTGCAGTGAGGATGTTACGCTTGTAAAGAGTTCCGAGTGCACTTTATACAGTAATACTACATATATTAAATGGCTGACAACATTTTCAAAACTAAGCATATTTAAAACCTTTTTTAGATTATAATACAACAGATTCCACTGCATGTAATGTTACGTCTGTCCACATGGGTGGATTTAGGGGACGGGCTGCAACCTTTCACTGGAAACATTTTATAAGAAAAACACTGAACACCCTGGGCGTTCTTTGTAGCACTGATACCCTTTTCCGACCCAATTTCCAGAATTTATGGGTTCAGTCTCCCCCCCACCCCCTAAACCCCTTTCCAAAATTTCTGGATCCGTCCCTATGTCATACTCTATTAGTTCAGTAAAGCATTATTGTGTTGGAGTCGAAGCAATTGATACGGATACCTTGATATTATGGGCTCGTCTCTATTACGTTTGGTACCAGTTATATGCTCACTCAGTTACTTAATAAAATATTTGCTTTAATCACGAATCCGCCATTCTTCTCATAAATATTTCACCTGATCGAGGTTCTGCGTGGTGAAAATCCAAAATGGCCGGCCGTGACAAAAGACTAACCTCGTGAATATTGCACTCGGTCGAGGCTCTGCTTGGTGGAATTGAAAATGACGGGCCATGACAAAAGACTAGCCTCTTGAATATTGAACCAGGTCGAGGTTCTGCGTGGTCAAATCCAAGATGGCGGGCCGTGATTAAAGCGAATAATACGGACACTATTCTACGTACCAAGGACACTTCACGGCGGCCCAAGAGAGCCGAGAACTTCTTTACTATGGATAACACCATCCAACTCACATTGATCTCATTTCCTGAACGGAATTTTTTTATCGCTAAAATAATGTAGCTTTGGCAAGAGGGCTCTGAGAAATGATCAGACGACACAGACATCGTTTCAGTGCACTTATTAAGGCTAAAAATTAACTTACAACAATTGCACGCTGAAATTAAGTGATGTTAGCCACCGAAATTGTTCTTCTGTATGGAGGAACTCTAAATTACAGATTTCTTTGCCCATGCAAACTATATCCCCAAAACCACAAGGACAGCCAACACGCAATTTTCTCCTTTCTCCTCTCACTCTCCCCATTCCCCCTCCGCCCGTTTACAAGGGACTCATTTGTTTCTTTGCCCATGCAAACCATATTCCCAAATCCACAAGGAGAGCCTGCACCCACGCTAAAGAGATTCGACTGTATGAACTTGTTGAATTCAGAAGACCGTGTGCCACTGTGATTTGACATTCTTTGTGTGCTACTTTAGTTTGCACAGTTAAGAAGCTCTTAGCAGGTAGGGGGATGTCATCTAAAATAGCGCTCCGTCACCGCAAGCTTGCAAGAGTGCTGATTATTATAAACAACCTTTAATTAAGTTAATTATTAACGTGTACATGTAACGACAACAGTGCCTTAATTAACTACTTAATAACAATAATAAAGCTCCATTAACCCTACCCGGCCCGGGGGGGGGGGGGGGGGCGGAAAGTGCCCGCGCTGATTT
>JAOBRH010044461.1:0-12143 GCA_027575125.1 Umimayanthus parasiticus | reverse complement strand
TACTGGATCCGATAGAGAGCCATTGACAGAGACACGTTGACGCCTGTTAGAAAGGTAGTCCTTAAACCAGTCAAGGGCTGTTCCAGAGATCCCAAAACGAGTATGCAGGCGATGTAACAGAATATATTGAATTCGAATGTTCCTCGGTTGAAGAAGTGCGTGATCGTACGGCTTCGATGTCATCATGTTATACATGTAGTCAACTACAACACAAGTTCGTACTAAGTAAAAATGAGTTTATCTGCATGTACCAAAAATGTTCTAAGTGATTTCAATTTTACCTAAAGCCAGTGATACTGCTTGATATTGCCGCTTGAAACACAAATGTCACACACAACATTCTATATCCATAACCACCACCATATATACGGGAGCGTTAATATTATCTTTATTGGTTTTTGTTAACATCGCCTTGGGGTTGGTTATCAAACCCACGCAAATTTAGAGCATATTATGAACCGTACAGCCCAACGTCAGAGTGATAAACACACAGTACTTAATTTATACAGCCAAGGACTGACTCATTCGCTGACGCATCTGACCAACCAGTTTTATAAAGCTGGTCTTACCATGTATGCATATATACCGAAAACAAAGTTTCATTTCGACTACGTACAAAGCTTGAGGGCGATCCTAGCTTTTTTCCTTCTACGACTGCTTCGATAAATGAAGAATGAACGCGGTCAGTGTGGTGCACTTCAACAGCAATTCGCACAGCTGCTCAATTAAAGTTTTCTAACTGATAACAACAATAAAAACAACAGTAACAATAACAACATATCGATTCTCCTTTGCGTTTTTTCATGTGAAGCTATTGAAATTTCAATCCGTGTAAACATCGCGACTGTACACTATTATAGACTGCCAAAGCTGAATTTCGCGCTCAGTTCCCATATTTGAACAAACTATAGGATATAGGATTTATACCGTCAGTAGAGAACCAATCGGATTACCAGTAATTCAACATCCAGTATTTGGTATTTAAAAATAGGCTTATTACGGCTAAGTCTGCATTGAATCAATGCATCACATGCAATGATACTGCTGCTGTCTTCTGTTATTTTGTTGTTGTTGTTGTTTAGTTAATGTTGTTGTTGATTTTGTTGTTTTCACTTGTTATGGATGCTGTTGTTGTTGACGTTAATGTTGTTTTGTTAATGTTGTTGATGTTACTTTTGTTGATGTCAGTTGCTTTTGATATTGCTGTTGTTGGTGATGATGCTCGACTGCTCTGTTCAGACCCGACATTCCCGACACACCCCTTCCTTCAAGTGCTGCACGTCAGCGCGGGACGGCGTCCCGACGGCGTCAGGAACAGCACTGGACTGCGGTCTGCGAACACTAGAACACTCTCACTTTCTGTCAAATGCTCGACTTCGGCCCTCACGAGCGAACATTTTCAAACGACGTGTGATGAAATCGTTTCTTGGGCCCCAATACTTAAATAGGGCATATCATTATCAGTGCAAGCAGATAGCCATCTCTTTAACCTCGATTGTCCATCATGAATTGGGGTAATAGTTGGGGTAATAGTACTAATACGTAAATACATATAAATCTATATATAACTTATTGACGTTTAGGAACCAAAATAAATACAACTATTTCCATTTATAGAAGTAATTGAGAACAAAAGCTTTTAAAAATACATACATATTTATATCAGTATAACTTATTAATTTATATTGCACAAACTTCAACAATTAATGGATTATTTTAAAAGTTTCAAACTCGATCATGGACATCATAGTCAACGTCACCGCCAACCGCCACCGGGTGTTTGATTGCTCCCACAGAACCTTGGGAAAACACTATTAGCATAATTTGTTATTAACTTTATGATTATCTTAATATTGCACAAGATCTTGATTTTAAAATCGCCATACGTGCAACGTTTAAAACTGATTTATCTTCAAGCACGCACTAGTTGTCGCTAGTAGAGTCAAACAGCCTCCCAGTCACGTCCGTCGCTAAACTGTAAGTACTATGAGCAAGCCATTATAAAGTTGATTTCTTAACCGTCATTCGATGTCTGTACTGCAGCACTAGTGTAGTCGACTTAACCAAACTAGTCAACTATCAAGGTATTTGCGTTTGTCTAAATTTCTTGAAATCGAAAATTGCCTGTTCACCAGTCGCTTCAGCTATTGCAAATCCTTAATTCCTCGTGTAATAAATAGTTTGGCATTTACTCTTAATTAAGCGGACCAAAGTTCTCTTTCAGGCTTTCTCACAGTTGAAGGCCGACTCAGGCCAAAAGACAGCAGTATGAGTATGAGAATGCGGGTGCGAGTGCCGTGCCTGCACATGGAACACAAATCTTGTGCTTTCAGTTTTGAAATACTTACAGTTTATCTGTTGATTGAATACTCGGCGGAAAGAAGAGCGAGTTAACAGGCTGCAGTGCGCAGGGAACCAACATCCCATGTACTGGCACACAGATATCATACCTGTCAGACCAACACTGTTTATTTCGATTGTGGCAATTTAAGGACACAATGGTAAGTAAACGGAATTCCGTCACTGTGCGTGTGTTTATATTTATTTGGCAACGATTTACGAAAGGTTGTTGTGATATTATTGGAATGGAGCGTTTCAAAGGCGTTCGAGGCATGTAAACGATCGAAGGCTTCTGTGAATATAGCGGGCGATGTTGACACTGAAACTGCCGTGAAACTGTAAACAATTTCGACCCATTGACCCTCCTTGACTGCTATTTGTCTTTCGGCTCAAAGATTCCTGAATTTCTAAAAAGCCCGAAGCATGTTGAGACGTAACTGTTTATGGTAGAATGACTTTTCGCTCGTCAGTGAAAGTGAGATTTTTGGTCCAAATTGCGGCAAGCGACTGGAATAACAGTTGCAAGTCGGAAATTTAAGGTGTCGTTATTACCACCCAATTAACTCTCGCAATGTTTATTTTGATAATATTAATCTTCGGTCGCAGGAAACCGTTTTGTTATCTCCCGATTCCACGTAAAAAATTCAGGTCCAAATGCGTTTGAGCTTTTTTAAAATCTGTTTAGAACACGGGGATCTACAATCGTCAATCCACAAAAACGAACTTCCAGTGTGGCTGTTGTTTTCAATACTGTTTGTCAGGCCTCTTTACAGACCAAAAGCAAAGGCCACATAACCGTTAAATTGCTAAATTTACTTCTTTTTTTTTTAATTTTTGGATACTGAGTTAATATTGTTTTGAGTTTTTCCTTATAAAGTATATAACTCAGCTTATGGACAAAACCCAGGTTTGTCAGCAAACCACTAACAAAAACATGAATTATTAAAAGTTAATTTGTCATTTCCTGCTTCATTTTTAATTACTGAGAGCAGAAACGTAATTCTGAAATATTGCTTATGTATAACTATCAGTGATACCGGCCTTTTCGATCAAACTGACACACCGGCCTTTTCGATCAAACTGACACACCGGCCACCATATGCGGACTGCGTACGGAGTCATATCCTGTATATAGTGGCAAGTTGTGATATATGATATGCTAATCATCCGGTTATTTTGTGTTGACGGATAATCAGACAACTATGTGAATCACGGCGGACTCGTAAGAAAAACAGTCGAGAGAAAATGCTAGAAAACGGAGGAGCAGACAGTGGGCTCACGTCTCGACGCGACAGGTCGCATTTATAAAATAATATTTAATTTTAAACCAGAAAGCCTAGTTGGGACACCGAGGAGTTTGGGCATTAGGTTTGGAAGACGGCTTACAAAACGATGGTAGAAGAAGGTATGTAAGTATTCACGTGATACGCAGCAACTTGGGTGAGTGCTGGAGGCGATCAGAGGGAAATTGCTATATAAAAAGTTGTACGTTGGTTGAAGAAACCTTAGCACTGATAAGTCGCTTAATTATCTACCAGCAGTCGATCGGAGACTCGTGTCTGAGGACGATATCACTGCGATATTACCCGGTGAGTGAATCAGTAGATTCTCGGTTCTGTGTGAGCGCGTGAACTCTTTTAGCAGAATGAGGGACGAAGATTTTAATAGTCGAGTGTGGTGTGCTTTCAAGAACGGGCACGAAGTAGTCAAATGCGTCAGACTCAACCAGTCATTGGCACAGATGGAGTTTGGAATTCATTAATTATGATCATCATGAGTCAACTTCAGAGGAATGAAATAATTGTTTTTTTGTGGTAGAGATTGACTCAATACAGACAATAGCTCCTTTCAAATTATATTGTGCGGCTTTTATTTCCGCTTTCAAAATAGGGCGTTAAAATTGTATCGTTTGCAGTCGTTAATGTTGACTGTTGTTTTTATTTGTGAGTGATTCATTGGGACCAGGTGAAAAGTCAAGAATCATTTCGGTTGCTTCTCCCGTTTTTGGAATTCTCAGTTTGGCCTTTTTATGGAAGTATTTGCAATAAAACGAGTTTGTGTTGATGTCAAATAACTGTGGAAACCTTTACAAGAACTCTTGATCGAACGGCACTACAATGTTTCCCCGGAACTTCAAGTTCAACTCGTACTCACACGACATGAATGTTCCATCGGCCTTTGGAGACCGCTGTACACTGTGATTGCGTTTGAATAGCAAGACTAGTTCCAAGTGTTTGTTGCAAACAAGATCAGTGTTCACCACAGACCAACAGTCTTTAGATTTCATGTATCTTTGCTGAGACGTCTTTGTTCACCTGACTGAACTTGCGTGGTGAACGGGGGCCGGGATATTCTCTACAAGGACAGACGTGCTAATATCAGCCCCAAAGGCCAAAGTGTTTCCTTTGTTGGAAAAAAACCCGCACATTTGATAAAATGATAAGATGATGAATTATGTCTTATGGTACAGTCGAAATATTTACTTTAGTTCAGTTGGTGATTTAGTTAATAGTTTACTGAGAACCAATCCGTCTTTATTTGCTCAAATCTCAGTCACTTGGAATATCCAGCCTTTTATAGCAAAGTTATTTAGCTTTTGTTCAAATGATTTTTTCGAGAAGTTAAATGGTGTTTCCTGTTGAATCCACAACTACAAAAACTACAATTTATTTTCAAAATTACCGATCATTTTCGAAAATTTTGAAAAGCGTCAAGCGTTTTGTTTTTGGTGACGATTGACACTGAAAAATAGCTTAATGATAAGAAAATACAATGTGTGGAGTTTGGCGAAATCAGGCTTCGTGTTCCCTGTTAATTAATCTGCGTGGCCCGCCGTCACTGCAGTGTTTCGAAGTCACGCAGCCGCTCAGTTGTCGAGACATTTTCCGTGCAATTATGTTTTGTTATTCAGTGGTGATATAAATCTAGCATTTCAAATAACAATTACAGCATTTTTCATGTAACTGTCAAACTTTACTACATCTTACAATTCGTATTGTCTCACATTTTGGGGTTTGCCACAGTATGGAAACGTCTGTAAGCCTTTTTGATCCAAATGCATTAATGAGGTCTCTGTGTGAAAAACTTCAATTACTTCAAGATTCGTAACACGCCCAAGAGACCAACATCGCGTCATTTCCACACAGAACACCTTGCAAAAATTGCAACCAGTTGATGACGGCGGCGCAAGTGTCTAAAATGTCAGTTGTTGGTACGAGTTGCCTGCCTGTGCGAGTGGTCCGTGTAAAGAATAATAGCTCAACTCAGTACTGAAAGATGAGAAACCCGCCCAAGAACGGAACTCCAAGCACCGATAATCGTCTTATTTGATTACCAACGTGAAGATTATGTGCTATAGACCGTCGTTAATCTAACTTCATTCCACATAGAAAGGATGGCAGAATGAATGAATGAATGAATGAGTGTCGAGACGGGAAACTTGTCCTAATATGGCGCAGTTTCTTAATGGAAGGATTTTCGCATTCACGCACACGAATCAGATCCATCTGTGATCTGGTTAGCATGAACTGACAACCTGCTCTTACGAAGGACTTGAAACGTCATGCTGGCTTCGTTCTACAGTGGAACCCCGGTTTAACGATATGCCAAGGGAGCATTAAAGTTATATCGTTAAACCGGGATATTGTTATAGCCGAATTCCCAGTATAACGATATTGTTAGAAATTCCTAAAAATATCGTTATACCAGGATAAAGTTGACAATCGCCTTTTTACTGTACGTTATCTAATAAATTTGTATTTGATCATCAAATAAATTTTAAGTGCAACATCCAGGGTATTCTTCAAAAAACAGAAACATTGATGATAGTTATTGTTAATGTAATAAAAGTTTGTTTTGTTATACTGTAACAACATTTCCGGCGTGGTCTGTGATATTGATTTTATCGTTATAACCAGAAATATTTTGCGCTCGATCAACGACATTATACCGAAGATCGTTACACCGGGGTTCTGCCCCATACAATTTACTACAACTTTTGCTGGGCAAACGAATGTTAATCGTTATACCGGGGATATCGTTATACCGAATATCGTTAAACCAGGGTTCCACTGTATTTGTATTAAAAACCAGTTAGCCTCCCGGCGAAAATGTACCATAAATTGTAACTTTTGTCGATCAAACAAGAGCATTTGTAGCTTGTGACGCCCTAAAAAATGAGAACGCTCGTGCTTTGCATTATGATTCATGATCCCAGAATTTATATATACGCGGTTATTTTAAAAACGTTGGTTTGTATTCACCATAACTGTTACTTTCAAAAATCACAGTCCTTTACATATTTACTCTAAATAGTGGTTTGACCAAAACGATTAAATGATACATAACCGTTGTTATGACAGTGTCTAGGCAGAATTCGGCATCTACAAGGGTTCATTAAGAAAAAGAAAAAGACGTTAATGCACCCTTGGTATCTATTATATATTTCATGAAGCAACCAAATTTTTGTCTTCATGTTCTCGTTACATTATTTTAGTCACTACACTCTTGAATATTGTTTTTGAGACCCTGGTTGGATGTTCTTATTTTTCTGGCCGATTTTAGGCTGAGAAAATTTTATATTTTTACGAATATTCCCAGGTTGTAGATCAATACTGAGAGTTTGCCTGAGTGTGTTTTTCCGTTCTATAATGACTTGAATATAATTTACATACTTTTTACATCATGTGCATATGATGTATTACGTGTCCCGTTCATCGAACTCCCATTGGCATGAAATCTATGTATGGCACAACTAGTGCTGTATTTTACTGTATTGTTTCGTTCGCTAGTTTTTGCTTTAGAGTTATTATTGAGAATTTAGAATTTTAAAGGTTGTGTGACATATATTTTAAATACTGAAAATTACATTCTTAGAAAAATCTCAGCCTCGGAATTATTCTTAAAGTATTCTTAAAATTTTGCCGCTGATTTCATCCTCGGTATATATTCTTATAAAAAAAGAGTGCAATCTTATACAAACTGACCGTGGTTTGTGATTGCATGTCTCTCTAACATTTCTACTCGAGCAAATTTATTTATCTCCTCCTTACAATATCAATGCAAACCGAGATACAAGGCACTGGTCACACAAGAAAACCTTTTAAGACGAATTACATACTATTACTCTCAACGTATTTAAAAGGAAACATTGGGACAGCGTTAGGAGAATTTAGCGACACATCATGTGTTGTGTTTTGGACTGAAACTTTAAAGAGTAAGTCACCTCGTGGCTGAATATAGAATTATATCATTAAGTTGTAATCCAAACGAAAAATATGTCAGTAAAACAGTTTTTTGTCATAAGATAGCTAGTAATAGGCTCTACAATATATATTTTAGATTCTATAACTATATTTTAAAAACTGATGTATTTATCGTGTTGAAATAGACACTCCTCCACTTCCGATTCATATTTCTGTACCTAAGCCTAAACTCACCGTTAAAAGATGTTTTTTCGTCGTCATGATGCCGATTTTACCAAATCCGGTTCGTTTATTGTTACATACTCGGTTTTGTTAATAGTTGCTTTTTATGGGTGAAGAGTTTGTTGGGTGTTAGTTAACCCATCGTTCTCATCTAACATGCTTCTGACGAGCTGATAAAAAGCTAGGTGGTATCGTGGTGGCGTGGGGTGGAGTCAATTTACCTGATAGCAAGTGAGTAACCAGACTTTGGTCGTTAGATTAAGAAGGCGAACTATACAGTCGCAGACAGACACGACACGGTAGTGCGTAGTATTTGTTGGTAAAGTTTGTCTTCATGGTCGAGTACTACGCGTGCGCAACCCGAATGACTGCGGGTTTAACAACACATCGAATTTTTAGTGAACCCATTTAAGTGTTTTTGAGTTTTTTTATTTTTCATTTTGGGAAAGACGTGGAGAAAATCTTCCGGTCGGTTACACTGGCTTTAAATGACGGAGCAGCCAAAATAAGCTTATTTCGCATAAATCAGTTGTGTGACAGCGCGAGATGACCCTCCCGTCAGGGGTGGGGTGGAGGGGATTAGCTCCATCGGCCGCAAGCGACAGTTTTCAAATCAGATTCACTAAACCAAACCTTCAGTTGACAGAAAATCGTTTGTTTGCTCTCATACAGTACTGTAAGAAACTAGTCGCCGTGTTGAACGTCTGTGCATGTACACTAACCTATAAATTATTCATTGAGAAACTAAACAAATCCTTTTTGTCTGGTGTATCATTTGTGGAAGATCACAGCAGTGGAGATGTATGAATGGGCTGTTTGTCTGTGGGTTGCAGCACAATTACTGTATGGTGCTAAAATATCAAACTTTGTATTTTAGAAAACTTAGATATTGAGATCGAACTCAGTCTTATAAAGCATCGCTCTCTGGATAGGAGCCTTTCAAAATCATAACGATGAAAGTGATGAACCTTTTGACTGAAAACAAAAGGAGCTATTCTCAGTTTTGCGATACACGTGATATTGAACGATAACGGTCAGATGCTAGTCGCGTAGTGTTGAAGAATTTGTGTGGATCTCGGACTTGTTTCGGCTGTTACGAAAACATTATTAATTTTTCTGTGTATTAAAGAACTTTCTAAAACCTTAACGATAGAGGTACGACAACTTCTGGTTTTAGATTCTTGAATAAGTTTCGTGATACTTTTGAAAACGTTAAGCAGAATTAAGCGATATTTTACACAATCATCATGCGCTTTGCAACAGAAAATTAGTAGGCAATTGTTATACAAGTGTTTGTCAGTAGGTGTAAATGTCAGAAACGTCAAGTGGTAGTAATTGTCCTGTCAGCCTATCCTATCTACTGGCTTCGCATATGCGGCGTAGACACTTTTGTTAAAGCATGATATACGACTTTGCTTTTGCAACACGCGCCTTTTAGCTGTATATCATGATCATACACTCGGCAGAGTGCTGGTTTCAGTGTCGGTTGGAACAGAGGTCATTTATAGCAGCGCCAGTAACTGGCTATTGTTCCACTTTCATCAGTGAAAGGACGTTTAGTGCGACAGACCGGCCTCTCCAAGGTCAAAACCCTCTCGGTCGAGAAATGCGTGGGTTCTTCAGAGCTGGCCAACAGAAAGTGTAGCGAGTGGACTGACCACCGATTTGATGTTCCTACTCCGAGGAAAGCTGCAAATCTGTCCCTTCCCGCCAGTTCACATATTAAGTATTTCGTATTTGTCTCTTGTTGTGCGCGTTTCCACCGTAGCCCAAACAAAACGTCCAATGGAGTTCGTTTTTATCCTTACACTAGCTTCAGTAGCCGTAGACAGTCAAGAGCTGGAGTAAGACAAAGCCGAGGGCTAGCGGCTCGCTGAACAATGGTCGCTAATCGACATTTAGTTGGTGGGGCGTCTTTGTTCTGTAGTGCTCGAGCTTTGATTAATGACGGTCTTCCGTCTTTTTGCCTTGAATAAAAACGTATGTTGCTTTTATACCTGACATCTGAAACATGACCACAGAACCGTTTGGGACTCGCGCTATCGGCGATATCTGAGTAGGCTTCAGTTTAGAAACTCATCCGTCTGCCGGTGCACTTCACTTTGTCTCGCACATTTCTCCGCCACCGTGTTGGGTTCATTAACAACGTTTCAAGAACCGTGTTCAGTCTAAACAATATATAGCTCCACAGCCTCGTAGAATGACAGGCCAGCGCGATGGAGTAAGAGGGTCATTTTTGCCCCCTAAACACTGCTCAGCTGTGGCCGGCGGTGTCCCGTGATCACACGCACGTCTTCTTGAAAAAAGCTCCGCGTTTTAGTTTTTGTTACATTATACGAAGCCATGAGTTTGAAGATTCCAATTTTATCGCAGCAGCGACGTCGAAGCACAGTGTCAGATCTTGTAGGTAAGCTAATTGCAATTGGTTTGTACCTCATATTGTATCGAGATTTATAAAGTTTGACAGCTAGCAAGTCCTTGCAATCTCGTGAAAAATGAAATTGATGATAAAAAAAGTAGGCCGAGTAGTAGCATGTGTATACGTGTGATATGCCTTTAAATTTCATATAATTGAGAGCCGTGAGGCCTCACCTCAGTTTAAAGGTCCAGAACTGCGTTACCAGTAGCACGTAACTGTTCTTTTGAATAAAAATGTACTGACGGTTTTCTAAGGTTAGTCTCGAAATAGAAAAAGCTTTGAGGAAATTCTTTCTGTGCTAATCCGTCCGATTTGCTAGTTGACAATTCGAAAAATCGAGTGATGGTTGGAATAAAAGCATGTCATTAACGAAGAAAGTGTTTTTCTTAGTTTTAAAACGGAGAATGGCAATAGAAATTGTAGTGAATCGGTTGCGTGACAGGTCACATTATTCTTTGATTTATAAAATGGCGTTTTGTTTCCTCGAAATACAAGGAACCCAACAATCATTGATAGAGAGCAGAATGCTACCGTAGTAACTCTGGATATCAGACGACAACAGCTCTCTCGTCCTTCTGTTCGTCCCGCCAATCGTGCAGTGCACAGACAAGATGATACAGTAGCAGAAAAAGTAGCTTTAAAATGTTCATGAAGTATTAAAAAAACTTACAGTGACGGTGAGGTCAATCTCTGAGCTTCTAACCTTGTACACCAGGCAATTTTTTAAGTCGATGGACGTGCTTTCGTTAATCAAGGTCTCGGAGAACATATTTCAACTGAATTTTGCTTGAAAGTAAATGATTGATATTTGAATTCGTAACATCAGATGTCAGAGTTCAGAAACACGAACAGTTGCGCATTCAAATTTGCACTTTTCAACAAATTGAAGTGGCAAACGGTCCCCATGTAGTGTAAAATGTTCCTCCGTTAAGGACTGAATTGCTTTTCTAAGAAGCATTACTTGTCTAATATGAAGTGCCTTAGAGGCTTTGTGTTTCTTCCACTGTTTAAGCTTTGCCAACAGCTTAAACATTTAAGTTTTCAAACCGCAGATAAGACGAAGTCCCATTTAGCAATGCCGAGTTCTCACATAATTGGTTAACGATCATCAGCCTCGTCTTTCTAATCAAGGTTTTTATCGCATGAAAAGTTGGACAAGGTGAATATAAACCGCGACACGAAATGACCTAATCGATGGAGTCTGCCATTCGCACAGACGCTATCGCTTTTGTAAGTTCCTTTCAGTGACCTTCTTATTCTTTAGACCAATATTCTTTGTCAGAAACGTATTGGTTCTAAAACTTATTCATGGTACCGTGACATTGCAGCCGAAAAAGGTTACTAAAATACATAATTGGTTTTTTGATAACTGTTTACAACTATATTTTTTGAAATTACCTGGTGTACAATTCCTGTTTCTGTGACATGATTTTTTCGAACCCACGCATGCAATATCTGTGCAATTTATTGATAGCACATTGCATGCAGTTGGTAAATCTACACCTTGCGTGGTTTTCATGGGCTGATTAACAACTTGCAGTGGTTAACATTTTATCACCCAAGATAAACTTTTGTGGGAAAACTCACGATTTATGTTTATGTGGCCCGCATTTATAGTACAACTACCTTAAAATGTCAGTTAACTTCTGCGTGTAACTAGACAAAGTTATTTCTTTCTTATACTGTTAAGTTGCTTTTCGTAACATATAATCCTGATGAAGATAGAAAGTCAGTTTGTTGGATAACTCGGGTTTTACGGTAAATAGCAGCTTATCAAAGTGTACTTAATCACAACTGAGAACAGTTGGCAATTGACTTGGCAACATACTGTCTGTTGTCAGTGACGGAACGCTAACCGGCCCACGGTCACTGCCGGCACAACCCACGGTCACTGCCGGCACAACCCACGGTCACTGCCGGCACAACCCACGGTCACTGCCGGCACAACCCACGGTCAC
>JAOBRH010044460.1:0-19953 GCA_027575125.1 Umimayanthus parasiticus | reverse complement strand
ATACCATATCAACCTTGTTGATCAGACCCATATTCAGCGTACTCGCCCACGCAGAAAAACATTTTTTTTCAAAACTAGTCTTCGAGTATTAGTTGAGTTAACCTTGAGTAGTCAGTGACAATGTTTATCAAGAAAGCTGAGCCTGTTGTTGATCTTACATCTAGATCCTAGCAATTTCTTTCTGTCGCAGTAGCAAAATGATCCACCAGCGTCAATGAATCGTCGCACTACCTTAGTTTTTGCTGCAGTTTTTATTCCCTGATAGAACTAAGAAAGATGTACAAATCCATAAAATGTGCTACGTTGAACTGGGTGTGTCTAAGAGATGGAGGCCATGAACTAATGAAGTATGAATATATATTTCGAACTGCACGATGAACTGGTGATGCCTAACGAAGTTTTTTCTATTCATCTTTCTGAAGACTGGTAAGTATTTGATATAAGTTTTTGCTAAAATATACAGTCTTTTATCAGTTTCGAGCAATATTTTAAATGAGGAAGATTTTGCAAGAAACACAAAAGTCTATCTGTTGGACCAGTTATCGAAAATCGTATCAATGTCAATGATCATTCATTTTGATTGCCGGTCAGTCGAGGCCGAAGCATTCGATTTTTAACAGACAGATTGTATAGTGACAGTAATGGTGTACTTGAAAATAGGTACTCTACAAATGTTCAGTTTTTGTAAGGTTGAAATCGGCTGAAATTGAATAAGTTAAACGGGATACTGATATTTTTTATTTGCTGCATTGAAATCATAAAGCCAGGAAACATTTCGAACATTTTTTAAACAGAACCTGATGTGTGCAGTTGAAAGCGACAGTACATAATTCTAATATATTACGGAAAGTTCTAATAGAAATTAGTAGATATAGCCATTAGAACGGCTTGGTTTGTACTCCTCAGTTATTCGACATGACGGGAAAACTTAGTGCGCTATTTATTCAGAAGTGATAAAGACGCCACGAGTGAGCCGCGGTGTTGCTCGGTACACTACTCAAAGAAACTAAACGTTTAGGCTATAAACACGTACAAGATACATGTATAAGAACAATCCCTTGGTTTCCTCGCTGTAATAAACACTGAAAATCACCCCTAAGTGTTGCAATACTCGGATATCAAAAACCTTGATAGTTTAAGTACCTCAACAGGCTTTTTAAACAATCCTATCCTTTATAAAAATTTATTACAAAGGTTGTTTTTTTTTAAACTACACCGAACATCTATTTCTTCATTCCTGGTCAATAATACTTCTGTATTATCTGACACTGATATGCAATGTCCATATAGCATACCGAACGAAGTCACACTGTCAGATCTTGTGGGTATAGTCATATTAGAGCCGTGGTTGATCGTTTAGTTTTAGTCAAATCACAAACATGTACACTCAAATTGTTCTTAAAATGTTTGTATTTTTATAGGTCTGAAACATAACTTTAACCTAGCTGAGATTGTTTTTAACTTATTCTTAAATTTTGGGAAACTTGAGGCTTAGTGTAAAGTCTTACAAAAATGCTAATAAGTGCTACACTGAAAAGCATTTCAACTTAAAAGTTTACTGGTATGAATTATTCTTCGTATAAAATATGATTTTTAATATAGGCATTTTAATTTATACTTTGCTTTTCTTCAAAACAGGGGTGGTCGTGTGTGTGTTTGAGTTCTGCAGGAAATTGACCCTTCTTTTTAGAAACTATCTACCTCGCTACAAATACACTCAATGACACACCTAATGAAACGAAAACTATACACAAAGATCGTAAGATTGATTGCAATTAACCCGCGCCATTAGATGTATAAATCAGTTTGACGATAGTCACTGAGGCAGATCATTTTGTGCTGCGGAGAAAAACAACCAGTAACTTGTACCGAACCTGTTGTAACCTGTGGCCATGCTAAACATAATTGTTGCTAAGAAAAACTCTTTAAACATTCGAATATAGTAGTGTATTTTTAAGGTTTGGCCATGGGTTGTTCAAAATTCTCCAGTTTAGAACAAAGGGAGCGCTTCCGTTTGAACATTAAACATGAGCAGACTAGAAGCGATTGCAATGGACTTCATGTTTGCTTTTCTTGTCGGTCAATTTGTATTCAATGACTTGCAAATTGGGAAGCAACAAGAAAGCCTCAAACAGAAGAAGATGGAATTAAGGTTATAGCACTATATGTTTTTCAAGGTAAGAACAAAGCTATTATCTCTTGTAACTGAGCTAATTTCAAGTAAACTACCTAAAGTAAACATTTTACCTTCGTAAAATATGCCGGGAAGGTGTAGTTGAACTCTTATTAAAACTCGTTCAATCATATCTTGTTCTTTCAAGTATGTAACACTGCAGTGGTACGAAATGCAAAGTTTTTCAGTGTGTATATTTACTGACTCGTTGTACACTGATGTACATTCAATTACTTAGACAAGTGAAATTCTTTGCTCTATCATTAATGCGAACAAAGAAGAGCTGGACTATATTAAGTAGAACTGAACGCGAATCTGTTTTCTTAACAAATGATGCCAACTTGTCACAGAGCTGAATAACTCCAATGACATTCTTTTAGCCTTTCGTCAGTTATATTATGATATGTGCATGACTTGTTCGTGCAGTGACAGCTTATCTCCAAAGTCTTCGTTATTAACGCAGACAAATCCCGAGTCGTAGTTTGGGGTTTTCAGTAATCTCTCTGCAAACATTTGCTAACTGTACACTTTCCCGCCAATCAATATCATGATAGAAAAAACGGGTTTAATTTTCCTGGAATAAGACATACCAATCGGCAATAGGATAGTGTATTTGGGCAGACTAAGCTAAGTTATATACCGACCCAATATAAGCTAGCTGACTAATCTCTATATAATTTCTATTGCGAGTTCCAGCAGTGAAATTATGAATGATCTGTTTGGCCCATGCAATGCTGCTCACCTTGATTTCACAGCCGGAGAAATCTGAAAATCTTCTTAGCGAGTTCAGCTGCTGCAAACCACCATTCTTTTTCTGAGTAATCCGGCACGACACGAGTCAACGGATGCTTTCAAGCTCTTTCATAAACAGCTTCCCGTCTCACTTGGTTTCAAGCCTCGTGCTCCCATTGTCGATAAAGGAGCTCTCCAATTTTAATCCCCTTTGTGAAAAGGAACTTCTACAACAGTCCCATCTAGCCGATTTTTATCCAGTGATCGATCGTTAGTCGATGATTCATAAGAGCCAGTCAACTTAAATTTTAGATACTCCTACCATTTTGTTTGTTGTCCTCCATTGCAGTTCATGTAGAGCATCTTAAAAGCATTTCAGATCCCTTTAATTGAAGCTCGAGCTCATTCGCAATCATATATCACTTATCCCTTTTTACTCAGACAAAACAATAGCTGCTGTCGATTTACAACAATACCACAAGCTTTGGAAATATAAACAACTTGAGAATCCGCCTCTGAACGCATGCCGAAGGATGATTTATTATTTAATTTTTTCCATGTTCTTATTCAACTTTAGCCAAACAAATCGCTGTATTAGAACGTACAGCACTGATTTCAGCGCTATCTAGCTGGCTTTCCCCCTTTTGAATAAGTTAATATATAAATGGAATTGACTTTCGGTAAAAGATTACGAGAATGGCTTTCCAAAGACGTTTGATTTTATTGATTAACGTTTTTCAAACCAATCTACTAGCTGTCAGGTTTTCGTTGCTGGTGGTCGCTAATGGTTCGGGATTATTAGTTTCTGTCACTACTAGCGTGAGCACATAAATCATTCCTAAAAATGAATTCATAACATTCAACTTTCAACAACTTTTCTTGGTTTTTGAATATTCTGCTTGAGCTATTATCCTTTTCAGCATTAGAATTTATGGACATAACTGTCCATACTACTGTTTTTTAGCGCTATATATAAACAACATGGTTAAACAGATCGCGAATATGGTCTGACATAATTTCTCTTCTCAGTAATTAGTGAAATTTTGGGCCATTTCTCAGTAAGGACCAGTAACGAGTTACGAGTCTGTTCGAGGTTTACTGACTTTGACAGAAAAAGTGGCTTATTTCAATCGCAGTTAGCAGTAAGTATTAAATTCTTACAAATTAGTGAAAAGTATCCTCAATCAGTTAAGCCGATTGCCAGGCCACCCGTTTTACTACTGACATAGCATAATCAAGTTTGTAAAATTGAAAGCCATCACTAGAACCAAACTATTAATTTTGGCATGTATTCAAAGAAGGACTGAGAATCGCAATCCCATGCAGAGTTAATTCTTATTTCAATGTTTTAACATGTACAGAATTACCACAGCAACATTAATGGTGGATATATTCTTTTTAGCATCAGCAACAAGAAGGAAGGGGGAGGGATGGAGCAGTGAAGAGCTCTCGGGACCGCAAAAGTTCTCATTTTTTTCAGTGCTTCCATACTTGCCATGTACAGTTCTTCAGTTTAGCCAAGCTGTTCACTCATTCAAACCATTTCTCGACTTCAAAACAGCAACATTTAATTTGAAGACCATTGTTTTACGAATCAAATGAATGAAAGAATCATGCAACAGTCAATGAGTCGATGAGTCAGTATCAGTGAAAAGGGTAAAGGTTAAAGTTAAGGGTAATAGGGGTTAGAGTTAATACTAATAGTTAGGGCTAAGGCTAGGTTTAGTATTTAGATTAGGTTTGGGGTTAAAGTTAAGTTCAGGGTTGCCAAGTTAGGTTTAGGGTTAAGGTTAAGGTTAGAGTTTTGTTATGGTTAGAGTTAGGTTTGAGTTTTGGACTCACAATTTACAACTTGACTTTTATTGACTATATTGAGAAAGCAAGATATATTGAATAGCCTATACAGGTAAACACAACATAATTACTACAAGTATATCACTTGAGACTCATTAGGGTTGGGGGTGTAGGATACTGTTCATGCATATGTTACACTGTTTCTGAACCGTATGAATTAAAAATGTGGTAGTTTTGGAATTTGATTGGCGTTTGAGTCATGATTTAGAGATTCTCTCAAACAACGACCTCCAATATTTGTGAGCGGATGGATCGTACTGACTATACAGGTACCAACTCTACGTTCTCGCTTCAATTACCAATCTTGCCGAGAGTACTCATTTGCCCACTCGCCATCAGCAGACATTTAAGAACGTTAGCCGCTGTTCTGGTGGATTCTCAACCTTTTTCCGGTGCCGGGATCTGAAATAGCCAACATGCATTTTTCTAAAAGAGTAGGGTTGTTTTATTGGTGTCGGTGCGCTGTCACTATGTAGGGACCACGTTTAATGAATCCATAAGAGGTGTATCTCAGAAACAAAACATATCACTTGAAATAAAATTGTACTGAAATTTCGGGTTTATTGTTTCAGTCTAAACTTTGTTCAGTCAACGTATTTTTTTGCTGAAAAATTTTATGAAATAATCAACTTTTAAGGGTACAGCTAACTCGAGCTCTTTATAAGGATAAACCTAGTCACGAACAACAAACATGGGCCTTGGAAAGCAGTGGCCGATACCAACTTGCCACCTTTAGGACTTGAGGTGTTCTCCTTGTTAGCAATTTCTACCGTATCAGTCACGGGTAAGGTTTGAAAACATTTGATTCATACGACAAACTCAGTCGGTTCATGTATTATTTTTTGTGTTGGCTGAAACTATTTGTAAAGCTTTTGAAGGACTTAAAGAGTGGCTGCGGTACTGGTCATGATAGAGCGCTTGGGAAGTAGCGCTCTACAGTTCAACGAAAAACTACTGATTGCGGAATATTTTATGCAGTTGAAAACTCGCGAATAACATCAAAGTTCATTTAAATGGAAGGAAATTAGCCCAGCTAAAATGTGAAAGCAAACAAAGGGTCATTGTTTATAAGAACAATCGTAAGTATTCAGAGGATACTGCATGAAGAAAAAACCCTTTGCCGTGGTAGTTTGTCGGTTGTGATTGGGAGCATAGGAAGCCGTGTTAAGTTCTATTTTTGTTCTACTTATAGCTCCAACTTTGAACTGGCAAACATGCGAAACCTACTTTATCTATGCTGAGACTTGCCTGAGACCTGTAAAGCGATATTTGCAGCTTTTCATCTCGGTACTCTTACAATTTCTATTTTAAGGACGTGTTATGTTTTCTTTGTTGTAAAAAGAGCTAGGAAGCATAAATCAGTAGACAAAACTGTACATGTATATATTATTCATTGCTGCCGTAGTTTGAAGTAGCGAAACACTTGCTCAGCGGGCTAGTCCCGCAGGGTGCTGTTTTAGATTGGAATTGCCGCTTCGAAAGGAAATAAACAATGTTGTTTTTATCTCTTTGTATAAATATGTTCAGAATTGTTTTTATAGTTACTGGTAGTTTTATGCCGTAAATATAACAAATGTCGCCTTATATTGTGGAGCGTGGCGACAACATTTGGCGGCGTGGTTCCATTCCTGCTCTGCGGGTCTCCAAAATAATTTCAACATTACTGGAATTTAAAACGGTTCAATCCTTTTATTTGAAAAAGCTTTCGTTTAACGATGTGGGCATGACATTAACTCATTAATGATTTGGATACTTCCGCAGCTTAGAAAGTTTGACTAAACTACTTTGCTCTTTTCCACACGGACAGGTCATTCTTTTCCCTCATAAGAGCAAAGTGTTGCTCTCACACAAAGTTACAACTAATGGACAAAGATACTCAAACAACAAAGAGAAGAAAATTAAAAGCAGAAAAGAGAAATGAAAAGACAAAATATCAAGAAAGGTGTTACAATTTCTATATTAGAATTCAAGATGAATCGCATGATGACGCATGCTGTAGATTTTAAAATACGTGCAAAAATAATTGAAAAGGATCTTGACTTAACATTCGTTTACAAACTTGTTTCTCTCTCTGCGTTTTTATTTTGTAGTGACTAGTGCATTCTCAAACATTTTTTGTGAGACAATTTAATACAAGAATTCAGTGTAAAACTAAATCATGTCTCAATTGAACATCCGCCGACATATTTGTAGCATCGATCGGGATAATAACCGTATAGTAACGACTCCACAGAATCACTGATATAATCATGAAGAGACACCGCGCTAGGGCGCGCAGGCACGAGATTATTGTACGTTTATTCAATTCCCTAGTATTACAGCATCTTGCTCTTCTACAGACGAGCGGTTGACCTCGTAGGCGTTGTTATTCTATCTCTTTAAACCTTGATCAAGCGCCGCCACTCTTCACGTGTATCTGAAAGGAATGAACAAATCATCACTCGAAAAGATGAAGTACATACTTATAGTTACTCACTATTCCTTTCTGACCACTTGGAAAGGAGTAAAATTGGTTTCAGCTAAAGCAAAAAACCTTCTTCAGCGTGTTGATCATTAAAAGAGTTGTAGTTCCAGTTTAGTTTATTCTCGTCGCCACATAAAATTAAATAAGTTAACAAATTCATACAAGACTAGCAAGAAACGGTTAAAATACATGTGTCAGGGGGGAGGAAGCAGTTGATAATATTCTCTCTACTATTACCTATAAAGACAACTAAATTTAAAAAGGAGTGAAACAAAACAACGCGATATGATGGCTGCAATGCAATGGCGACTGCAAGAGAATGCTTTTGATGATAAAAAAATAAATATCTTGCACTGCTGATGATTTTTTTGTGAAATAGTGTCGAGTTCGCAAATCAACCAAAATTCACTGAAACAGTTGTAACTGCAAGTTGAAAGTAAAGAACACCCCAGGCTCTATCTTCTTACAAACACTTTTTTTCCCACGTGTACCGAAATGAAGCAAAAATAAACGAAAAAGAGCTACACTACTGACATCTTTGGGGGAAAAACATACATGCATTCAATGATTCACGAAAAACTTTCGTTTTGAGTACATGCTACTTGTACTATCGACATATTAAGTTTACTAATCAGTGTTGAGTTTGATTAATTTAATAGAAGAGGTGAATAAGACCAAGAAACCAACATTAATATTCATACAACGCTGACTTTAACATATAGAACCACAAAAGGGTTCAACATATATAATTGTCATAGTAGCCTTTGAAGTTAGTTCAAGCATGGTCTTTTGTACTAGTATATGCGTTCGTAATTGAAAGAGATAGTTTTTGTTACTTTAAACCCTGGACCCGGTAAAAAAACAACTAACTATTTACTCGATGCCTCAACCAGATGCTTCAACTTCGATGCTTCGATTCAACTAGATGCTTCACCCGAATGGCCGCGCAGTTTTCGTTTCCAGTCAGTCTGCCAGTGCTATTAGTTTAAGTGCGTGCTTATGATACAAATCCATTTGTTACAATTATTGATTTGTTTTTTTTAGAAAAATAAGTAAGGGAGACGCATTGTCATTGGAGATCAAATGGCTGAAACCGAGTTTGCTGAGGAGGAAGACAGCCCTTTGGTTCTGCTTATATCTCAGTGTAGAATGAATGGAAGAATATTTCTGAGTGACACTTTTGGTATTGAATCAGCTTTTTCATTTCTTAAATAATTCCTAGCGATTTTCAACTTGAAATAATAAAAAAGAAGTTAAAGTTGGTATTTTTTAAAAGCAACTTCAAAATGGTTGTCGTTAACGCGATGTAAGGCAAGCCTACCGTACTAGAATGGAGTGGTTCAAATGGATGAAAACCATGACGGATGATCAAGAAGGATAAGTAATTTGAGATCGTGATTTTCACGCAAAAACTTAATTTTTTCTTCAGTTTTATTGTTCAGAATTAACATTGAGTGAGCTACTTCTCTTACTAAGTACACAAACAAAAATAAGCAAACGTTGGTTTTAAAATTAAATGAATTTGTTGCAAACACACCTACACTGCAAGAGAAAATGAAACAATGGAAGGTATGAGTACCCCTTAATGTAGACAGACTGAAGTGTAAACGTGGCATAGCACAAACAAGTAAACAGGCTGACTGCATGTATTTTCTTCTGACTGTCCTTGTACGTAAAATACGTTTTATCACAAATTACCGCTAACTTTAACTACAAACAAGCCAATAAGTACTCACAAATATAGGGATCTGACCAAAGGGATAAACTTGTGTCATTTTCTTTCTCTTTGTTGGATACTTACAATGTATCCCATCACCTCAAATTGTACGACATTCCATGATGTGAAAGTGCAGACCTTCAGTTGGAAAGAAGAAGCTTTGTGAAAGCTGCTTCTTTGCATTAAATCTCAGACATGCCAAACTGTGTTTTTTTGTTCCTTTTCAAAACGTGAAGCATTGAGTCGGGAGCGTAAGAGCGAGTGTCACAGTTTTTAAAAGATTTACAACACCTGTTTGCTTTACTGCTCTTTCACCGCTGTAGAAGTATTTTCTACCTGTGCAAATTATATTTCGCTCTTTTGTTTGTTTCCGTCAATTCCATCGAAATAGATATTGCTACTTAGGACCCATGAATAGACCGGGCAAGTTACTGAGCAAAGGAATGTGGTTACTCCAGACTTCCAAGCGAGTGCACTTATGACTGCAGGTTGTTCATTCATTCGGTTTTAATTAAACATTTTATGCCTTTAGTGAACTGTCCTTGTTTTCAAACCGCCAATAGCCTTTGTTATTGGTACTAAATATTGTAATGTTATATAGATTTTATCTTCAGTGCTGCTTTATCACTTTCTGTAAACCCTTAAATTGTCTAATGTACTGGCACAAGGCCAAGAATGCAAAACGCAAGCTCACGATTCGCATGTTGGGGACATATATATGGCCTCCTTTGTCTTTAAACTTGTTCTTAAGACAATTAGATGTGTTGTACCTGTTGGGATTATTTTGCATTAGTGTTCTTATTATTTTCCAAACAAACTGAAAGAACTACATAGAGCTTATAAATAATAAAACCTCGATGCTTAGTATTACAATGTTCGGTTTACTCGAGTTGTTTGATCTTAATAGTCTCGAGCTAGACCATTAAGGCTCTTTAGTGTTCAATGAATGTTTTGAGTCGCAATATTATCAATTGCTTCGGTTGTTAAGCCCTATCAATGAAACACCGGTAACAAGGAAAGCGACACAGAATAAAAATGTTTTGAAACAATAACAAAAATACCTTTGATATGTATTTGGCAGCAACACGAGAATTTGACTGGAAACATAAGCATTCAAAAGAAAAGTGACACAAAAACAAAAATGTTTTATTTAATGCGGTATTTAAGAACTAGAAGACTAAGAAAACGTAATACCACAATTGGTTTAGTTCTAAGATGCAAAGCAATATCTGCACCCCATTAAATTTATTTATCTCCCAATGTGGTCTTTAATGGGAACAGGTTGTTTATCAGTTCAAACTTTTGTCTTCAACTAAGTTTCTACTTGATTGCACAATTATAGGTTGGTACAAATATCCACGTTTCCTAAGTAAATTTGAAAATACCAGGAATTAATAACACTCGAAAGATGCGAAAACAAAACAAAAATAAGCGGTACTTCTTTCATACGTACCGTCAACCTGCCTGTTGGGGGACAGAATGTTTAGACCACGCTTCCGCTCAATAACAAAAATAATAATAATAATAGTATTAATAATAATAATAATATTAATAATAATAACAATAATAATAATAATAACTGTTGTTATAATTATATAAATAAAATACGTCAGAATTACAGAAAGAAACTAGCAAATTGGACTTAATCATTCAAACCGCTTGCCACAACTGACCATGTACAATGTAACTGATGTAGCAACTAAATGTTCTGTCTATTGTAGCCCCCCTCTCCCCCCCCCTTCCCTGCGTTCGTCCCATACCTGCCGAAACCGCTCTTCTCATTTACTTTGTTCCACCCTCAAAGCAATTTGCTTATTCATGATTTCTTTGTTTTCTTCCATGGTATTGCATTCAAGTGTGTTGCCAATGAGGCACTGCGCATACCAGTGTATTCAGTGAAAAGCTCCTTTTATTTACGTTCGATCGAAATCCTGAATCTCGTAGTTAGACTTACAAAGTTAACTTTTTTCGATAGAACAACTTTATTGCATCAAGGATATCGAATCTAAGGAGTCGTCTCCTATAACACCCTAATTTAGTACAGTATTGAACGCTACAAAGCAATTTACTAGAAAACATGTTCGTACAGAGTTTTGCTTCACAAAACGGAATCGTTGGTTAAATACATGTAACTGAACCTATCAGCAAGTCAGTTTATTTTCAAAGGAGGACAACCAAGGTCTATGAAATCACATTTAGTCCCTTTTACTGTTGTAAATATACAATTTAGCGGGATGCTGTATACCAGTGGTGTAGCCAGGGCCACTTCAAGTATGGACAAGTTTGTGTAGACAAGCTTGTTTTTACCTCTGCCACAGACTCTGCTTTGTTATTTATCAAACTTTTCAGCAGTGACAACTGAAGTTATGGAAGCACTAAAGACCGACAACCTTAGTTGTAAATTGACTTCTTAATCTAATTTACACACAGACAATACCTCTGTCTAATAGATTGTTAGAAGAATGTTTTACACAACAACAAAGAAATTAGAGAGAAGTGAAACACGTGACAACTGCGAACTATTTTCCGAAAATAATAAGCAAGAGATGGTGGTGTTTTCTATATAAAGTTCTTATTTTTATGTTCAGTCCTTCAGTAATTTTGTAATTCCTTTAAAATGTTTCCACAACCACAGGAAAAAATCCAGCAATAGTTTTGATGGATTTGCCATCATTTGTCAAAAGAACAGCTTCACTCAAAACCCAATTGCAATCGACAGCTACTGTAGATCAGTTGTTCCAACGTGAAAAACTCAAAACATTTGGTGGTAATCTTTCTCTTACGATTCTTCTCTTAAGATTGTTGCTTTTGTAAATACGATTAAATTTCAAGATTGTGGGAGTGTTTGAGGTTTTGGATGAGATATACCTTGTCATAGCGAGCCCGGGGGGGGGTACTCCCACACATAACCTATATGGGGACGTGACGCCCTTCAGGGTATGGTTTTTCGACCGTCCGCTCATAAACAGGGTCTCAAATTCAAAAATTTCCGAAGATTTTTTATAAACAGGGTCTAAAAATCACGCATTTTGATGAAAAAAATGAGTGGAATTTGACCTGAAAATCATAAACAGGGTATCAATTTTTCAAGATTTTCACAAACTTTTTATCATATACAGGGTCAGGGTTTCAAGGTCCGGGCGGCACCCCCTTACCCAAACTTAGGTCGAATACCCACCCACTGGGTTTCATGTATGAAAGAAGGAAAGTTACTGCAATTGAGCACATACAGCACTATAGTCTGGACTGGCTTACCGTATATGTAATGTACATTGGTGCCATTTTGTTTTTTGAGACAAAGATCAAGACTCTGCTTTCACAGTAGTCTGATACAAACATGTAAACTATGTACATATATGCATACAGTTTGAGAAAACCATCAAAAAAAGTTAACAATATTTTTATGTCTTTCCTGGAATGTTACTCTGTCAGCCAAAACATCAGTGATGCAGTTTACTGTGTTTTTTAGCAGTACTTCAGTTTTCAAAATATGACCTTAATTTTGCAGGCCACTTTTTCGATTCCTTCATGTATTATATTCAAGATGCAAAATCTGAATTACTAATGAGTGGTGAAAAAGAATGTATTAATTATCCTTCCCAAGAAGTTGGAAAAGAGAAGACATATATTATGTTCAAGGACTGTTTAATATGATAGCATTTGTTTACAGTTACACTGCACATTGAGCACTTCATTTTAAAAACTAGATAGTTTTGCCTGTAGCTACATGTGCAATAATGTATATATTGTTCTAATTTTTTTGGAAAACTCAGTGACTCTCTAGTTGTTTATTTTTTTAAACACTGTCATATATTTGTTGTAGTTGAAAAAGATTGAGCTTTGATAGACCCGAGCCAGAGCTTTAATTAATTGAGAATCAATGTTACTTTCTAGCTTGTTTTTTAAATTGTAAGTAATTTAGACTATGTACATGTCCACATACTGTATGCCTGCGATACACAGTGCTTATATTATTATATTTTGAATTGCATATTAACACAATCATGTCTATGATGAAAATTTTAGCACAGATAATTACAGAAATGGCTACAGTTGTGGGACGAGCTCCAGAGACCAGCTGTGTCAAACCCAAGATCGCTGCTCAGGCTACAGAGGTAATTAGAGACAGAGTATTTAGCAACAGAAAAAACTAATTTATGTATGTTAGAAAATCATTGGGAGAGTTGTTTTGTTTTGTTGAACACAGATGTTTAAAATCATCAGTTAATCAAAACATACATGACTGTGCAGTTCTTGAAAGGCCTTGAATTTGATTTTGGACTTGAAGATTACTAGATATCCTTGAGTCTGGACTTTGGTCTTTGAAATTCTGTGCAAATATCGCTGCTATCTAGAGACCACAATCAGCATTTTGTAAATTGCTCAAAATGGTGTCTTTTATTACTCTTAAATGCAAAAGGTTGATTTTTGTTAAGCACAAAGTTTGCATGCACAAGAAATGGCTGTGGACAGTCTGGGTAGGAGAATGGATTTGATTTGTGTACTAAGTAGTGAGGACTTAGAACACCCACAGTGTGAAATTTGAGCAACAATTGTATGTTTTTCATTTTATCTGATCTGAAAATATACCAGATGTATACATGTACATGTTCTTAATTCACTGTTTGTATACATGTACAGTATACAGCTAGCAGTGTTAGTACATGTAGGATCATAAATAATATGAAGTAACTAGTTTGTATACCAGTATATGGAATGATCCTTCTCATAGTTTTAACCCACCTATTTTATTTCATACCCATACACTCAGGAAAAATCATGGATCCAGGCAGTCAAAAAGACAGCATTTGTTGTTGGCACAGCACTGATTGTCTTTGCTGCTGCAAGAAATACAATTACATGGTATGTAAGATATTAAACCATTTTTGTCATGAATCATTCATCAATGTTGCTAGCTGCTAGTGTCCAGAGCTAGAGGTGTCTAGGATGTGTCTTGAAAGTAGTGCCAGCCTGGAGGCCCGTAGATGTGTGAACAAATGTAGCTGTCAGTATATAGCCATGGCTGAAGGCTGGCTGGGAAAGCAGCCATGATGCCTTCTATGTTCACTTTGTATGAAGAGTTTCAAGTATGAAACCATGGGCACCGGAACTGTCAAATCCCGTATGCAAAGTGAGAAACAGAAATGTGCAAACATTCATCAGTACCGGGTTACTTGAAGAGAGGACCCAGGGATAAGTCTGCTGTCTCAGGGATGGTTATCACTTGGATAAAATGCTGTTGTCCAAACCAGGAATAAGGAAACTTAATTATCAGTGGGATGGTTTTTCCTGGGATATTAAATGACCAAATATATCTCACTGATGATTCGTGAATGAAAGTCTTTCCAAGAACAGCAATAAACAATGACAAGCAATTCCCACTCTTTTGGTCTTTTAGAGGAGCCCACAATGTACACATGTCCAGAGGTGTCCAAGTGGTGTCTAGACAAGTTTAGAGATATCTAAGAGGTGTCTAGACATGTCCAGAAATACCCAAGAGGAGTCTGCAATGTAGACATGTTCAGAGGTATCCAAAAGGTGTCTACACATGTCCAGAGGTGTAAATGTGATATCTAAATGTCTAGAGATATCCAAGAGGTGTCTAGACATGTCCAGAGATACCCAAGAGGAGTCTGCCATGTAGACATGTTCAGAGGTATCCAAAAGGTGTCTACACATGTCCAGAGGTTTAAATGTGATGTCTAAACATGTCTAGAGATATCCAAGAGGTGTCTAGACATGACCAGAGATACCCAAGAGTTGTCTGCAATGTAGACATGTTCAGAGGTATCCAAAAGGTGTCTACACATGTCCAGAGGTGTACATGTGATGTCTAAACGTGTCTAGAGATATCTAAGAGGTGTCTAGACATGCCCGGAGATACTGTACCCAAGAGGAGTCTGCAATGTAGACATGTTCAGAGGTATCCAAAAGGTGTCTACACATGTCCAGAGGTGTATATGTGATGTCTAAACGTGTCTAGAGATATCCAAGAGGTGTCTAGACATGCCCAGAGATATCCAAGACGAGTCTGCAATGTACAATGTAGACGTGTACAGAGGTATCCAAAAGATGTCTAGACATGTCCAAAGATATGACCGGACATTTCTTGGTGTATCCAAGATAAGTCTCAATGTAGACATGTCCAGAGGTATCCATAATACGTGCAAGACATGTCTGGATTTTTTAGTAAGTGTGTCCAAAGCTATTGGTGATGTGACCAGATGTGATGTGACCAGAGGTATTTTATACTATTAAATATCCAACTCATTTCTTCCTACAGGCATTTTGAAAAGTTGTGGGGAGCAACAGGAGATTTTTGGCAGTCACAGTGGCAACAAGTTCATGCACTTTTTGGTGGAGATGGTTTTCTTCTTGCTGTTTATGGTATGGTTATGGTATAACAGTCACCACTTTCAAATGGAACTTTCAGTTTCAAATGGAACCCTATATTTGCACATTTTTTGTGCAACATGCAAACTAAAATATTCTTTCTTTTTAGTGTGACACTTGAAAAACTACCCTTGCAATTTAGCAGTTATAGAAGGTTTTGTATTAAAATTTATGCCAATTTTTCGATAAGAGAGTCAAAAATTTTGCACTACTTTTTCACATTAAATTACATAAAATATGGTTTGCACAAGGCAAGATAAACTATGACACACTTACTCCACTTTACACTCCTGAATTGTTTCTGTGCGCAATTTATTGCTTTTGATGCAAAATAATGGCTTGTTTGAGATGCAAAATGCACTACACAGTCATACAATTTTGTAATCACTCATACATGTATAAACTCAGGGCAAACTGCACTTCACTACATGTAGATTCAATTACCATTTAATGTTATTTTAAAGAGTTTGAATCTGAAAGTTCTGACATACTTTACAAATTAATCATAAATGATTTTGGTATTCACCTCTTTTCTTTTCGTAGGCACCACTTTAATGACCAATTTTGTGTTTTGGGGGTTCAGTGCACTATTCATCTGTTGTGACATCACTGGGAAGCCTAAGTGGATGATTCAGTACAAGATACAGGAGGCGAACATGCCAGTAAGTAACTCTTGGGAGCTGTTACTGTCAGTAGTATAGGGCTCCTTGTGTTAATCAGTTTATATTAAATCTTCCTGTGAAGCTATATTACCAAGCCAGGTCGTGGCAGTTTTATAAACCCCAACTGACTCACATTTGAACCTTGAAACTGGCTGGCCCACAGCAAATCAGTAAAAACCTGCAATTGTGATCAAAATGAACATTTCATACAGTAGTGCTCCTTCTTAACAAGCCGACAACCGATTCTTTTTTATGTTTTTTGATGTGCAATCTCTGAAGGGTTTATATTAGATGGCAAGATGTATCAAACAGAGGCTAATTAGCAAGAAATTTGCCTCAAAATGCCCGATTTTGTCATTTCAGCAACTAGAATTTTCAACATTTTCTGGGGGGGGGGGCATCTCCCCAGAACCTCCTAGGAAACTCAGTAAAAAATAGTTGGGACTCTATATACATGTGTGCAGATATAATTAAATGTGTTATCCAGCAACACTACTGCAGTTACTATGATTTCAGTTTTATTCCATTTCAGTATCTTAGTAAAGAAGTTGTATTTTATTTAAACTGACAGGCTTTCATAGAAGTTCAGTAGTAATGACAATAAAAAAATGTTTCGAACCTTCATTATGCAATTCAACTTGCAATTTGTAAGTGGTCTGTTATTGTTTAAAGAAAAACACAGCAAAACTAATAAGTTTTGTTTTTTCCACCGTTTGCCAATTGAGCCAATACAATTGAGTGAATGCCTATTGTTTTGTTGCTATTGAGGTGGACAGAAAGAAGCTGTTGAGGGCTGTCAAGTTTGTGTTGTTCAACCACATAGTGGTGGGTTTCCTGGTCAGCTATGCATTGTACCCACTCTACACATGGCGCGGCTGCTCATTTGGACTGGAGCTTCCTTCCTTCCACTGGGTTTTGTTTGAGATTGCTATGTTTACTTTGATTGAGGAAGTTGGTTTCTACTATTCACACAGGTACAGTACATATAAGAACATGTGATGTGATCATTGCCTTAGTATGAGAGCTAGCAAGCCTAGTGGTGGAGGCGGAATCAAAGACTGTATCCATTTCACATTAGAGAGGGATTACTGATGTAGTATGAAAAAGAGACAGATACAATTTTGAATGGATAACTTGCCTGATTTTATCTATCCAAATTGACAGATTTTCAAGACGAGTTTAATATCTGCCTCAGATGAATAACTCATAAAATTTACACTTGTCTTAAAACATTTGGCCGCATTTATGATAGAAATATATTCTAACTGAAAATTGGCAATAAAACCAGTGGTGTTTGTTCTTTAGACATCAAAATGGCTTCAAAGGTTTGTGCACGAGTTTCTGTGCATCCTCAGCAAAAAAAGTAGTACTTGGAATAAAGAACAAAACGATTATTTGCTACCATTTCTTCAAACATGACAATCAACTGAAGATCAGTTCTGGGCCTTTGCTCTAGAAACTTCATTTGCATTTAACAAGCAGAGAACAAGAGTATTTTTAACTTTTTGTTGAGCTCAATTTCCATTGATTCCTCCAATCTCCATTTTGTTAAACTTCCATAATTGTGCTGTTTATATCCTTTGTTAGTAAATGTAGTGGACTGGAGTGTTCTGATTTTTCCGTTTCTATCAATTCCTAAAAGTTTCCCCTTACTAGTGAAAATGTAAGGCTTGCACCATTTATCACTTGTGGTTCACTTTTTCCCAACTTAAGACTATTCCCATATGCAAATGGCGCTTTATGCCTAGGTCGCACGTATTGAAAACGTCCTTGTTTAGATAAGATATGCAATGACTTACCCCAGTTCTTATTTTAGGTAAGATTGAGCTTGTTTTGTTTGTATGTTCATGATTATGTACCGGTAGATACATGTATGCCATCAAATCCTGGAAGTGAATAGGTTCTTAACTGAAAAAAAACTTACTTAGAACCTAAAATGGCGTAACATAGTTGCCCAGAGCTGTGTAGGTACACAAAGCTGCCGACTCATTCCAGCTTGTGCCATAATACCTGCGTAGATGCCAACAAAAATCCCAGCCTAAACTAAAATTGAAAATAACCGTGTCTTTGTTCTTACAGGATGTTCCATCACCCCATGATATACAAATACATCCATAAACAGCACCATGAATGGACCGCACCCATTGGGATTATTGCTATATACGCCCATCCTATAGAGCACGTTGTGTCAAATCTCGGGCCAATTGTTGCTGGACCACTGATTATGGGCTCTCACCTAGCCACAGCGTGGTTATGGTTTTCCATCGCCCTCACGTCCACCATTGTTTCGCATTCTGGTTATCATCTGCCCTTTTTGCCGTCGCCTGAAGCTCATGACTTTCACCACCTCAAGTAAGCAAAATATGTTCGATTTCTGGTACAATGTTGCTGGTGCTTAAACCTGATCGTCATAGACAACTAAAAGTCTAATTCCATCTATCCTACTGGAAAGCGTTGGCACGAGAGCAGATTCTACCTTCGACGTATTTTTCAATGGAATTTTACAGGGTTGTATATATTTAAGTTCCGGCAGTGCAAAGCCAGCAGTCTGATGGACCGGTGGAAAGTGGCAGTTTCTCGCAGTTTGGAGTAAAACAACGACAACGACAACAACAACAAAACTTTATTTCCACTATCAGTGCAAGTGCAAGAAAATAGTGGTTGGACACCCGAAATAACTATATAAGTTAATCCAGTCGGTGCCCAATATACAGAGAAATTGAAATTGTGCACAGTTAGCAAGCATCCTTTAGAAAATAGGATGCACTGGCTAAGAAGCTTCCCATACTGTTTTTGTAATGCACTAAACCGGCAAACCGTTCCGCTGTGAGACTGTTACAAGATTATAACTTTTCTTTCACGTTTCTCTACTTTTAGGTTTACAAACAACTTTGGCGTTTTGGGTGTACTTGATCGACTACATGGCACTGATGCGATGTTCCGTAATTCTCGAGCTTACGATCGACACATCATGCTCCTTGGAACGGTACCGCTAAAAGAAGCCTTCCCTGATGATCCCAAGGACCGCTGTAGAAAACGAGAATAGCACGCAGTTGACTCTTCTTTAGTTTTGATTTTATTTAATCAAATGTCTCAGTCTCTGACATCTACTACAATAACACTTTCCGATCAAACAAGACAAAGTCTGTTATCTATTTGTAACTAAGCCAGTACAATTATATCATTAAGAATTGCGAATGTCGTTTGAAAGTGAAGCTGTTTGATTTTATATTTTGACGTAAAGAGATAATGTATATTGGCAGTATAGAAATTATCAAGGTTTTTTTTGTGTGTATATTATAGAATGGTATGGAGCATGCACTGTAATTTAGGCTGTAAATTATTTAAGGAATGGTTAAGATTTTTGAAAGGTGCGTTCAACTTACCAAGTGTAAAAACAAGGGTTAAAAGACTTTTGAACGAGTTGGTAATATATATTAAGTGTCAGTATGAAAACCTGGAATGGAGCTGTTTATACTTTATGTTGCCTAATATATAAAGGCTAACATTTGTTAGCGGTATGTTTCTCTTCTCAGTGTATTGCTAGGTGGGGTTGCAGGAACAGTGGAACATAATTTTCATTAACGCAAAACATCGTACTTTACGCAAGAAAATAATTTGGTACGTAAAAATTGAAATGCAGTGCGACAATGGGACTGACGCAGAAAATCAATGAAACATAAGTACCGTGACCGTACAGAATGATTTAGGTGACAGGAACTTTCATTGAGCTGTGAAAGTGATCTTTTCTTTTGATGCTTAACGAGTGTTTCACATTTTGGACGTCGAAAGGTTGAAAAGTTTAAGCATATATGTGACTGCAATTGTAAAACACAAACTGGTGTTGCGTGTCGTTTGCGTGAAAATTAGAGCGTTACAATCGAAGGACGAAGTTTTCCCCTCGGTTAGTCGGACCCCTCAAACTTTGTTTATGGCCCTGTCACACTATTGCGTATGA
>JAOBRH010043349.1:0-12145 GCA_027575125.1 Umimayanthus parasiticus | reverse complement strand
TATGATACTAATAACAAGAACCATAATAATATTAATAATAATAATAATAGTAATAATAATAATAATGATGATGATGATAGCAATACTTCATTACCAATATTGCAGCTGCTCCTGAACTACAGTGGAATAAGATTTACTATATAAAGGAACAACCAAATATCAGTTTATATTTACAATTGGAAAACTCTAAATATTGGCTTAATACAAATTTACCAATACGATCTGCGTTCCTGAAAAGAGAAAAAACAAAGAAAAATAAAAATGGAGAAAAACTGTTTGTTTGTTTGCTTGGACTTGCAACTCAGATTAATGTAAAATAAATCTGCCTCAAGAACTGTAAAACTGATTTAAAATTGGTTCTTGCGACAAACGGTGATAGAAGAGAAAACGGGAATAGACTCCTAGCACCTGGGAATGTAATATCAAGAAAAAAAACTTTAAGATATTAACATCTGTGAAGTAAAGCTGTTCTAGCTGTCACCAATGAATTTCCTAAGAAAGTCAAAAAGTGCAAAGAATTGGTATGGTCGGCGACTGCCGACTTTAAGCATTTGACTCTTTAAAAAGCTAGTTTTTCCATGATGCAACTTTGAATTGCACTTCAAGGTAAAGAGACTCAGAATGGGTCCAGTTGCTTACAAAACTGTTGATGCTAATTCAGAATTGTAAAGATAATCTCGTGTGTGCCTACTACTGTAGGTGCGACCATAAAATAGTCAAACAGTTATCTGTGAAGGCTGTTCGCGAGTTTTACGCCTTAGAGTTAGAATAAGAAAAAACCCAAAGGGTATTAGTGAAAGAGAATAGTATATAATATATATAATTAATATGGTTTTTTTACGTTTTTAATGTCATATATTTGTTTTTGCGTTGTACAGGGTTGGACGTGCGAAACACCAAAAAGCGGTATGTCTTGAAGTCTTCTGACCGTTTCACTTGGTGTATTGGTACAATCAATTTATTTACTTTAAAACAAACGATTGTCTGAAACCATGTCACCTCCTCTTTAGGTATTCCCAACTCGGTATCTGCGCTGCCCTTCGGCCATCACCGTCAATGTGTTGAGGAAGTTCCTCATTGTGAAGTTTGGGATCCCACCAACACACCGGGTAAGCACCTTCAATGCAGGCTAAACTTATAAAGTATGTGAAGGATAATCTATCAACAGAGCCCGTCTTTTGGCCGCTTTAACACAGTGACCGCGGAGCAGGGGGGGAGGGGCACGTGCCCCCCCCCAATATTTTTAAAATTATAAACAGTAAGAAAAAGTGTCTTGTACCCCTCCCCCCAATATTGAGTAACCAACGGTACCCCCCAATCTCAAAGTTGCTCCGCGGTCCCTGTAACAGCTGGACGAACTTAAGAAAACAAACTCACCCGATTCAGCGTTTCTGTTAAGCCATGCGAGCTTTTATCACGCATCGTAATTGTTAAAGCTAACTGATTGTGAAGCTCGACAAACTTCAAAAGGCTGCTTTGTTTTATGTTGAACCAGGGCGGTCGAACAAACTGTAACCGTACACATTAGTTTGTTTTACTTGTTAGCCTAAGTGATTCAACTAGTTAGTTTTTCATATTTTGTAATCTGTGCATGGTCAAGGCGATCAACGGCGGCCATCTTGAATTTTCGATTTTTGAGATATTTTGTCGAAAGTAGCTAGAAAACAATATTTTATATGCCAAAAAATCAGAAGAATATGGATAAAAACCAAAATTTTGACAGCAAACTCTATTTTCCATAATTTTTTATGATGACCTCATCAGTGCTGACGTCACTTAATTGGTGCCAAAAGATGTGTTCATCATCGAGGAACAGTTGTACAAAATCATTTCGCAATTGGTCAAAAAAAAAATATTAGATCAAAAAATCGATTGGGGGGGGGGGGGGTTTCGCCCAACCCCCTCACCGTTTAACGCTTAATATTAAGTCTGAAACTTGTGCTTCTCCTCAATCGTAGGCCGAACTAATTCGCTGCGACGAAATTCTTGACGATCATCTCACCATGAAGGAACTCGTTCGAATTTACGGACTCTATGCTAAGGTGAGGCTCAGTTCTAACAGCCTGTGTGATAGACTCACCAAGGGATGAGGGGTGGGGATTATAGTTTCAAATATGGATATGATAAACTGCGAAGATTATCATTTATCACATCCATTTCTGGCCGTAGCTTTCATATAACCTCATTCACAGTTTTAAATATATCAACAAGTAATTGTTATTTGAGCGAGTGAAGTCTGACTACGCGCGTTTTTCAATTCAGATCGCCCAGCCTCTTTCCTCAGTGAATCTATCACACATGCTAAGTTTCGCCTCGTTTCTGTTTCGTTACCAGTTCCTTGGTTTTCCGCACTCAAACGAGCACGAGAGTCGATAAGTTTGTTGAGCGACTCCTGTAAACTCTTTTGGATTCTCATCCTCGTTTGACCGTGCGCTTGAGAGTTAGACCCCATAAAAAAAGTTTAGTTTATCATCCCCGCCCGCGTCTGAATTCCCGGCCGCATCGATTTTTTTCTATTTGCTAGATTTCATATGAAATAAAGTTTTAATTTGCTTCTGTTGTTGTGATGAATTGTAAGTTTAAAAACTGAACACAATCTGCCGGGTGTTTGGGGGTAAGTAGTAAACACATGTTTCTGTTAGCGTTTTTACTGACTCTGGACCAGTTGTGTGGCAGTTCGTTGCAGTAGTGACAGTATGTTAAGCCAAACGTATGAAGCTATTTGTAAGGAAGACGGTCGTGTTCATCTTTGACGTGAGCTTATCTCAGATCAGGTAAAGCTTTTGATGCCGGCAGCTTGGCTCAGAGTTCTTAGAAGAATCGCGTGTTGCGGTTTGTATATTCTCAAAGACGACATAGGTTGCATGCACGCCAAAGGATGATTTTAAGTGGCCTTAAATAAATCTGGTCACTCGACTCTCATACAACTCTCATGTGCGTTTGAACCGAGTTTTAGTAGAAGAGATCAAAATACAGTCACAGAGTATATTGTATGTCTTTGTCGTGCAAATGTTCAAGATTTCTCCTGTTAATTATGTGGTATCATTTGGCGTAATGTAGCATTATTTTCTTTATTGCAGTCGTTCTTGGATCTTCAATATGGATTCCTTGAAGTGTCTGAGAAAGCGGAACAGGAAGAGTTCAAGTCCCCAGAACCTAAGAAAAAGAAAATCAAGAAAACAAAAGTGGATCGAGTGAATGAAGATCAGAGATTGCGAACAGATATGAAAGCTTTTGAACTATTGCTAAGTAAATCTACTACAGCGGATGTTAAACACGAAAAAGAAGATGAAATCAAACATGATGATAGTGATGATTTATCACAAAGTGAGACTAACAATCACTGTTCGACCGAGAGGGTGGACCTGGCAAGTGTGCCATCAGACGGTTCTTTTTCGGTTGATACCTTTCCGGATACCATGACAGTTTGCTAGCAGCTTGTTGGTACTTCAGTGGTACCTAGAATGTTGATCTTACCCGAAGGGACGCGGACAATGCTTTGGAGCCTGGTGCAAAGAAATGTCGTAGCAAATGCGTTGTAGCCAGAAGTGATCTACATGGGACGGCTGAGTTACATTTGTTGCCAGGACGGATGCAGTAAGAAGGAAGATTAGTACATTGTATCTCAGAGTTTTTCGAGGAGAAGAAGACTGTGAGTTTCGTTCAAGAGATTTTGACCCAAGTTTCTGTGCTACCGATACCATACAGTAAAAGATGCCTGCATGTAACTAGGAACCTAAAGCTGAAGTTTTAATTTTATGTGTTAGTATTGTACCTGAATTAACATGTTCCTATGCAAAAGTTAATTATTCTTCAAGTATACTTGTTGAGGCAGCCGTGCTAAGTGACATATGCCATATACACATCAAACCCAGACCTATTCTTTAAATGTTAGGACTACTTGTCATGTATTTTTGGTCAGCGGTATTCCCCACCCTGAATGCATGCCGGGGACTTGATCCAATATGGTGTCTTGACATTACATGGTGTCAGAAGTGGGATACGAACCCCCGGATGCAATAAGAAGGAAGATTAGAGACGAACCCACGCCTCCATTCGGAGTCTCGACATTACACTACTATAAACAATATAAGCTATAAATGATATTTTCAACAACTATTTAAGTACCTTTACTGATGAAAATCTAACACCCCAAACTCCCTTAGTTACTATCAATATAAGAACCTGTTTGGGTGACCGTAGGTTCGTATACACGGGCTATTACTGTCATCATAATAAAGACACAGCGCGGTTAAATGATTTTTTCCTTGGGGAAGGGAGGACACTCTACACTGTCGTTTTACGTATTCACAGCAATGGTATTTTCTCTTTTCCCAGTAACTCACCTGGAGAGGTTGTGAATACCTAGAATGCCCAATGTAAAATGTTTGCCGAGGTTTCGTTGCGTTACTTCCAAGATAAAAAAAATGACGAGTTATGGGCGGACCGTTAGAAAAGTAGGGACGGGGGCTAGTGTGTGTGTATGGTGTATGTTGTGTATGTGTGTGTGTGTGTGTGTGTGTGTGTGTGTGTGTGTGTGTGTGTGTGTGTGTGTATGTATTGGGGGGGAGGCTGGTTGTTGTTGAAAAACAAAACAACTCTCGCAAAGCAAAACTGCGAGAACGAAAGTGTTTGAAAGGCAAAATAACTACAAAAAAATTCGTATATACTTCATGGAGAAATGATATGAATGCATCTTCGTTACAAGCTCTAGTGAGCACTTCTAATACTTAGAAAAATTGAAAATTCCTGTCTCGAAAAATAACACAAAATTTAGTTTGACCATAACCTTTGGAAAAGTTAATGATGGTCATCTTTTATTGGTGTAGAAATTAAGCAAACCCACCATCAAAATATGTGAAATGCGTTTCTGAGGACTTCTATATTCAAAACTTATGCAAAACATCCTTGATTATCGCACTTTGATAGTGAAACTCACTTTCACATTCGGCCAATTGTAAACAAACCTGTTGTGTTCACTGTTAGTGTATGAATTATAGAAAAGTCAAACTAATAAAGCAACAATACTCATGGTAGTACTAACTATATGAAGTGTATATTATAGAGAGCAGATACCAGTTTATTTGAGTTAAAACTTGTTCGGAAGTCGTGTACATCTATAGTCTAGCATGTGAAGTTTATGACGTTATATATCTACTTTTTAAAAATAATTGTGACTTTCAGGTATCGAAAATATAAAACCTTAAATGTCTTTTTATTACTCCTTTTTTTAAAAAATATATGTTTAACAAACTCTAGACTGGAGAAAGACACCAGCACATTTGAAAATCTTTGAACAAGCTATCTGTGACCGTGCCCATTACGATGTTTGGAATTAGTATTAGTATTCTTAGAAAACGTTTTCCTGCAGAGCAACGTATGGTAAAAAAGAATCCTGTAAAGCCGAGATGGAGTGGGTAAAGTCTTATTTATTTGTTTTTATTACAAGGAAGTTATAAATATAACCGTAATTTATAAATGGCAAATAAATAAATAAGTAAAAATAACTGTTAATCGTTCTTTTGTGACCTGGTGAGGGATTTAGTGCTAATAAGCACCCCTTGTGTGTGCGAATCGATTTAATTTTTAAAAACGATCTTAAAACGACAGTTAAAATACTAGTGTTGAAAACCCCTCCTCTCTCCTTCAACCCTCTCTTGCAGCGTTCTTGCTTTGTTTGTTACATCTGACCGCAACCTTAGCGCTTTGCGCTTTAAACTCGCTCTCAACCCACAAACGACTAAGATAAAACCGAGGCGAAACAAGTTCAAGTTCAAATTCAGTATTGTTTGTACTCGTCATATTGGTTAAATACACTTTTTATTAACTCAAAACAAGGGTTGGATTGAGGAACAGACCCACAATAGACTAAAGATAAACCGGCAGAGGCTAAACTGAAGATATACCACAGGGACCCCGCTTAACTATTTTGTGACGGGGTGCCCGAATGTGCGGCCTGCGTAGCGGCTCAAGGGGGCCGGGGAGTGCTGGCGAGCATGCACGCGAGAGGACCTCCTCGTTCGACCCCATCCCTTGTCGTTCGCTTGCTCGCGCTCCTCGGCCCCCTTGAGCCGCTACGCAGGCTCATCCGAATGAGGTTCACATTTTATACCTAAAAAACTTCCTGCCTTTAAAACCAACTACCGAAAATAATCCCTACTTTTTTGGGATACCCAAAAAATTTGTAAGCCGGTATTTTTGTACGACTAAATATATGACTATTTACTTTATCGGATCATGAACTATGATAGCATCTTCTTACCCATCACGTGAAGAGAACGACAAACTGTTGCCTGGGATCATTTCAGTCAAAATCGCTTATGCTAAGCACTGCTTCAGATAACAACACCCGGCCTATTCTGGTAATCCAAAAAATTCCCGGCATAATTCACAGACTCAAAATATCTCTTTAAACCAAAATCTCAGACCCCAAAAAATCCTTTGGTTCCTTTGGTCATGCCAATCGGCGTGTGGTTCGCCTTGGGGATAATATCCAGGGCACTAAAGAAGTAGACTCGCAATAGACCAACAAAAGCCAGAAACTAGACTCTTAGGTATCACGCACAATAGAACAAGGGCAGACAGAAGTAACCTGCGGGAATGCAAATAATACTTGACTAAAGTTAGATTAAAGTGAAGGCTAGTCGGAAGTTCTGCTTTTTTCTCGGTCAATCTCCGTCTAAACTTGGTCTATTGTGCCCCGAGTCTAGTCTCTGTCTATCCATAGTTTTGAGCCTATCATCAGCCTAACCTTGGTCTATTGTTGGTTTTTTTTTCAGTCTAGCTTTGGTCTACTGTGGGTCAATCCTTAGTCTACCCTTGGTCTTGGTGATTTTATCTTCAGTTTAGCCTTGCTAAAACTGAGCCTATCTGAAACTTGTGCGTGGGTGGTGACGATAGTTAAATGGCTAAAGAATAAAACGAATCTCTTTCCGAAGCGGTTTCATTTTTCTCATTATACATGCCATGTCTAAATGTTTTACTTTAAAATGTAAACGTTTCCCTTCACCCAATGATCAAGCAGAATTAAACAGAAAAGAATTAACAAATGATCGAATCTGATTTTTCCGCTGAGGCGAGGACCTTCCTAATGGAACAACTAAACCTGAGATATAGAACGATAGAAGGTTTCGTAACGGTTCGGGCAAAAACTGTTAAAGCTACAGGCTTTGTTTAAAAGAAAACAAGAAGGTCGCTGGATGGCCTATGGCTATGTGACTACACTCATATTTTTATAAGAATGTCTAATTTTTGGGCTCAGTGAGGCTGAATATTCATAAATGTTTTTAGGATTTCAGCCTAAAATATCCTTATGTTTAAAAACATAATTGTTAGTATTGGGTGTGCAGTTGTTAGATTCTATTCGTACACTGAAACCAACCGGAAGCACAAATACACTTTATTGAAGTAGCCGCTGCCCTGGTCTGCAAGAAAGAAATATAATAATAGTTAAAAAAATAAAACAAACTTGTACATGCACAACACTACAGGCGATGTTGCACTGACGAACATTAGCCGAGAAACAAATGATTTTCATGATCTTGTGTTGCATGCAGCGGGGCCTTTCCTCAGCCTCGCTATGTTCTCACTATTTTCTTAGAATGTTCTTAAATTTTGGGCATTTTTCAGCCTCATGTTTTTATATAAAAAAGGGTTCTTATAAGAAAGAGTGTACTTACTGTGTTTATAAATCGTAGATGTTTTGGCAAAGATTATTGATTTTGTATTTTTGAAAAATTGTTGGGAAGAAGTGCAATAATCAGTGCCAGTAGTTTCTGTTCCGTCAAACGTCGAAAGATATCGATTTGAACAGGCAATTATCAACGTCAATGAGTCGACGAGCAATTACAGTCAAACCAAATGACTAAAGACCATGCCTAGACCAGTTATTATGACTCAAGAATTCCAACTCGAACCTTCGAACAGTTTTTGTTCATATTTTGTTGAAGTCAAACGAGCGAATCAAAACACAGGGGGGAACTGGTACGAGGCTGTGAACACGTGACCTACTTTATAAATAACAACGTGGGTTCACTATTCATTTCGAAGCCATCTCGAGCTGTCTGAAATTAGCCGAGGAGAAACAGGTAAAATCTCTACTTGTTACCGTTGAATTGTTACCATCTTCTCCAGTACGTTAGATTTTTACTTTATCTTGCTTTTGCTGAAGTTAGATTCTTCGTTACGCGTCTTTTTTTGCCCCAATCGTTGTTTGTATTTCGATCATGTTCGCCGGTTAACTTGTAAGCTGTTGTTTATCATGGTTGTCTGGAGACTTCAACAGAAATTTTTCCGTCTGTGAAGTAAATCAGTGTGATATGTGCTTCCTTCTCTATTTATTAGCTTCGTTAGTGACAAAAGTAAGTGTCCAATCTAAGAATGGAGCCTCGGAAAATAGATTCACTGTGAAATAAAAACGAACTTGGACTGAGGTCGCTATATCTGACCGGCCGCCGATGATGGCTTGAAAATAGTTCACCAGCATGCTCAGTTGTATTCGGTTATGAAAATATTCTAGAACTCTACGTTAAAATGACGTTCATACTATTCTAAACAAAGCAATAATCAACCACACAGTTCATTGGTTTCATCGTGAGATGAGTTTTCATGTATCATAACTTGGGATCTTTTCATTTTTTTAGTTTCCCGTGACACTTTGCCGTATATATCGTGATTTTTTAACACTTTGCTAGCTTCCTCGGTATATTGAGACCGTATCCAGAGTAAATTACGAGTCATTTCAATTCGATATGCAATCACGAGTGTGTACAAGGAACACTGGAAAAATAAACTTTGTTGTTATACAAGTGTTAATTGGAAATTTTGAAACTGTACATGCACTGAATATTCGAAACGGACTGTCTAACATTTTAGCGTCTCGATTTGTTCTTGTGTTATTGCACAATAATCGGGTAGTAGCTATGTCGCCACCACAATAGCTCCAGTAGCACGGAAATAGAATCATACAGTTGAAGATTATTGCTAGTTTAAGTTATTCGGTCTTTTCAATCAAAAGCACAGTCTCTTTATAGCTCGAATGTCTGGGTAAAAATTGGAGAAATTCGGACATTAACCCGTCCAGCCGAAATGAAAGCTGATCTCTGCAAATTAATAATTTTAGTCCTTGACGTTTATCTCGGTCTACTAAGGAAATTTGCTATTTTCGTAGTTCTGATTTCGGATGTGAGAAAATGACATGTGTTTTGCTGTTTTTAGTTTCATTTTCATTTTTCATCGACAACTGACCAGCTCCATGTAATACTTAATTGTATTTTTGTGTTTTTCGACATTCAAGTCAACCTCAACGGCCGACTAAACAGTAAGTGAATAAGGATGTTTGAGGATTTTAAAAATCTAAACTCGTAAGTATAGACTACAGTAAGTTGATCGTTAGAGAACTGCAAACAGTTTATAGTTGTAAAAAATCGCCGCCGTCGGTTTATGAGAACATGTTTGACTGAGCTTACGCTATCTTTTTCAATTTTTATAAACTAAATTTAGGTTTACTACGTCCTCTGTCGGTATAAAATATTAAAACATATCCGTAGAAATGACTTAAAATTTAAACAACATTTGCTCTTAACAATCTAAACGTCCATTTTTTATAATAATCAAACCGATCGAAAACCTTTAGTATTTGGTGTGCTTTATTCAAAACTTTTTAGAGCTAAAACTATTCTCTACGTTTCTGGTCCGGCATAGCACTTAGACAGTTTAGTTAATGCTGAAGTAATTTAACAAATGAATCGCCGTTTCGCAGGTACAAAAATTGAAGAATGTTACGACGAATCAAGTTGCCAGACGTGAATCCTCACATCATCTGCGTCTTGTGCGGAGGATATTTAGTAGACGCCACAACTATCGTTGAGTGTTTACACTCGTGTAAGTTGTTCACGAATCCGAATTCACGTGTCAATGTCCTATGGCTATGCAGTGATCACTCGCTGCATTCCCTCGTATTTTGTCTTGAATATATGTCATCATCTTCGAGTTTATTTCTTGCAAGCACAAAAATCCCAGTAGCTTTGACGGTTCGCGATACCGTCTTTGTAACGGTAGAGTGGCGGATTTGCCCGAACGCGATAAAGACGTACAGAGCAAATTGTAATATTCACGGAAGATTTGCATATAGTATTATAAAATTCTAAGACTTGAAATACCAAATGGTTACTTTTGTTATGAGCGGGCCGCGCTCAATTTGCAGCAAACTATCTTGTGGAAATTTTTTATTTGTGTTGCCTATGGAGTATAGACTATAGTATAGGAATCTAACGTAAATTTTATCGGAGATGTTAGATTCGAAAACTAACAGAACTGCAGCCACGCGTTTTTGATGACTTTATGTGAGCGAACCAGATTGCACTGGGAATAATTTGATGGAGTTTGTCATCCGTAAAATTGTAGTGTTTTGTATTCTTGAGATGATTGCGTCGTGTACTTGAATTGTATGTCAAACTAGTAACAAACGCAGCAAGGGGATAAATTATGACAACTGAATTCACAGAACTGACTGCTATAATAACCACAGAAATGATGTTAGAGATGACAGCTGTCTGAAAAGGTTATCATAAGTATAATAGCACCTATTAAACTCGAATCCGACTCCGAGACAAAACGTTTCTATATCACAAGACATAGCATCATTTGATACCCAAGGATACCTTACAGAAATGGCGGAAATATGTCTTTAACATGCATCTAAATTGAACTGATATTATCTAACATGATCGACTTTTAAAGCCACGTGTGATTGCAGCTCCGCAACATTGTACTGGGCTGTACAGGTGCTGCTGTTCGTAAATTACTGGTGCTGTTTTGAGGAAACTGCCATCTTTGGTCCGTGGTACTACTGTGGCGAAAAGTCGATGCGAATTATCTTCATTCGGCAGCAAGGAAACCAATCCTTGAATTGAATGTCGTCATAAATCATTTGTGCTCTTGCTCCCGGCACTTGTACGAATGAGTATCGTATCCTGATACACTGTCTGTGTATATAACATTAGAGTGCCAGCTGTCCTGTCCGCTCGTAGACTGTGAACTGAACAGTTTCATTTTTTCCTGCTTCATGTGTAGGAAGCGATCTCACTTAAGTGGCAAACCGCAACTGAAACGTGTGATCTAGCTTTTGCTCATCCTCGAAAACATTCATTAGATTTTTCGGAACTTTGGGCATGAAAAAACTGCTTGCAGTCCAGCTTTGCCCGTCCTCGGACAAGGGGCATTAGGCCGTTGAATTAATCTCTCAACCTTGTCTCGGATTTTTGTGATATTTTAGAAACACGCTGGAAGGGGCCAACATTTTATTGCTACCAGCTGTCGCCAGGATAACTGAAGTAGTTTCCCTGTATAAAAATATAACTTTACTTTGTTAAAAAAGCGTTGTTTTAAAAAGCTCTACAGTCTTTTTGTTGCAAATCAGTGCTTTGCAAATTCAGCCTCAAATTGTTTTTAAGTGGCTCCTATTTTTATTTATAAAATAATTGTTCTAGTTGAAAAATCGGGATCTTAAGAGATCTGAACAGAGTTTGAGCCTTAAAGAGATTGTTTTTTAACTTTTTCTTAAATTTGAGCAAATGTAAGCCTCAGCTTTCTCATAAAGTTTCAGCTGTTCTTGTAATGGAAAAGCGTGTAGAGTATATAAAATATACTGATTCTGACAGACAGACTAATATTTGATCAGCTAACCATGACAAGCCTGATGTGCCCAGACAGTACAGGTGTGCATAGGTTGACAGACTAACAAATTGTAGTGTGCGAGATTGGCACAGTTGGTAAGATCTCTGATGAAGGTTCCGTATTCAATCCCTGGCCTGGTCGAGCGTTGAACTTTGGGTGACTTTCTTTGCCACAGCGTTCGTGGTCAGGGACGTTAAGCCGTTGGACTAGTCTCTAGCTCAACGTTCTATCGTGGGACTTAAAAGAGCCCGCACACTTGTCGCAAAGAGTAGGCTAATGCTGGTGTTGTGGGCTGTTAGAGAGTACAGACCCATGCAGTGATCTGAAATTACTCTCGTGCGTCACGATTATTATTATCGGAACCCGGTATAACGATATCCCGGTTTAACGAAATAATTTTAACGTCCCCTTGGCATATCGTTAAACCGGGGTTCCACTGAAGTGAGTAAATTAATGATACAAATGTTTG
>JAOBRH010042238.1:0-12147 GCA_027575125.1 Umimayanthus parasiticus | reverse complement strand
TTCACTGAAATTTCCAAAAATATGGGTCGGCTATGTTTTCCTTAAATGGTTCTTTGAAAAAAAGTGGGTCGTTCGGGCGATGGGAAACGAAACAATTTATTGGGATGGCCTAAGCACTGAAAACGTATAAATTTCACTCTCGATTAACCTTTTGCAAAAACGGTTGGCTACACGAAGTAACATTGCATGCAATACTAGGCGCAATTGTGTCCTCTGATGCGCGTAATGCTGCATGGTTAGTACTGGCTACAAGCTGCAGTTTACCGTTTACACAAAATATTGTGTGCAAAGTTGCATCGTGTGGCCAGCCCTTCAAACTCCCTTTGCATCTCTCATGGTTTTGCATCTCTCCATTTGAAAAATAATTTAAAATTTTTGTTGCTAGGTGCACCGGTGAAAGTGTGGAGATATCAATCAATATTGAGGCCAGAGGGAAAGGATGAGGGCTTTGTATTGGGAAATCCCCAAACTATTAAACCAGGCCAAGAAATCAAACTTCCCCATGACTTTATCAAGGTTACGGCCGTGTTTTCAAATGGCGCTACTCAAGATGATTATCACGCTCATGTGTCACGCAAGGAGGAGGTCTTCGCGCGTGCGCGTGAAACGTCGGGAATACCGCTAAATATAATCATTCTCGGATTCGACGGCAACTCAGATGCCAACATACAGAGACAGCTGCCCGACACGTACAAATACCTTAAAGGTGAGCTGAACGGGCTCATGTTCAAAGGATTTTCACTTGTCGGCCAGGCCACAACTCCGCAACTGACAGCTTTGCTGACGGGTAAAACATTGGAGGAGAACTGCCGGCTGCACGAGGCAAGGACAGAATCTCCTCAGTCGGGAACGCTTGACGAGTGGCCGTTTATATTTAAGACTCTAGGAGCGCAAGGATACGTGACGCTATTCAGCGAAGATGCGCCAGATATAGGCGAGTTTTTCTTTTTTATCGCATATCGTTCAACTTCATTGTTTTATGAGATTTAACAAGCCATTTTTAACACGAAAAGGCTTTTAAAAAATAGGTTTTTAACCCTCGAACGTCCAGGGGGGGATCAAATGGATCTCCCATAGGTTTTTCCAACCTAAAGATTGAAGCTTTGAAGCAATCAAAATAAAACTTTCAGTACCTATAGTCCATTAGTGGACGCATGCTTGACTTAATTGGATGACGTCATCCCTTATAATTTATGCAGAAATAATTATGCAAATTAAAGTTTGAAATAGAAAACTGTAACATTTTGACAAAAATTATTTTAATTTCCTTTTCTCCACTCTATTCTTAATTATATTCATACTTGAGGTAATAAAAATTTGTTTTCTACTAATTTTAAGAAAATTGGCTGCAATTTTATTTAAAAAACGTTTTTCGGAAATTCAAGATGGCATGTTGTGAAACGGCTGTTACCATAGCAACAGATATTAATTGAAACTTGATTGTTGTTAGGAAAAGTAATTAGCTATCCAAAAGCAGCTTACAAGCCAAAGCTTGATAATTTGGGAAATTATGGGAAATCAAGTTAAGCCCTAACCCCCCCCCCCCGGCTCTCTCCCTTGGGTTAACTTGTTACAATAAATAGCTTGGTCGTCCGAGGGTTAATAATAGCAGCGGTGTATGTCAAGAAATAACAAAAATTGAGGATCAAGTTTGGCTCTATGCTATAATATCTTATGCCTATTTATATAATTATCAAGTTTTTGCTTCATATCATCATAAGATATATAGAAGAAAAGAAAAAAATAACCAGAGGAATATCTCTATTTTGTGCAATGAGGTGCAACAAAACCATATTAGTACTTCTTTGTATTTTTGTTATTTAAATTACATATATCTGCAATTATACGTATTTTACAAATGTGAACCAGGCTTAATACGTCTCGTTTGTTCTTCCAACTTCCGCGTACATCCAAAAGCCAACAGACGCACGCTAAGCAAGAACACTTCATGACTATATATAATCCCTTTACAAACCAAACTGTAAAAAGGGAAAGTGGTGTGGCTAGTCCTGTTCTGAATGCATTTTTAAAACCTTTAGTGTGAAGTGGAGTGGTATTACATTGTCATACAATACCAATGGCAATAAAAACGTGGGACACAGTAGGAAGGAGATATTTTTTTCCTTGTCTGTTACTACGTGTACATACAGTAAGGAGGCGCATGTCTACTAAAGCTTGGTTCACCCTAGCGACGGAGACAGAGACGGAAGCACGAAATTCCATACAAACCCTGTAAAACGGACACGGAACAGAAAAAAACAATCCTGTCCGTTCTCTTGAGTTCCGTCTCCGTTTTACAGGGTTTGTATGGAATTTCGTGCTTCCATCTCCGTCTCCGCTTCCCTCTCAGTCGCCAGTGTAAACCAAGGTAAATGGATATTCTACCTTCTCTGTTACTACATAAAGTAAGAAGGAGGTACACTTTTACTGGTGGATACTTTATCTTCATCGTTACTATTTGGAGGGCCTGATCACTGAAGAACTATGGGGGTACCAAGTTCTCAGCCATCAGTTAATTGTTTGTCCGATTCTTAGTAATCAGTTATATTTTAGCCGATTCTCAGTATAATCAGTTATCCCCATTCAGACCCTTTACTTACAGCAGGGAGCTACACCCTTACTAATTGATGTTTTGTTCACTTTATACAATTTCCAGGTGCGTTCAACTTGCGTCTCAACGGCTTCAAAGAGCAGCCTTGTGATCACTATGGTCGGTATTTCTGGTTGGCCACGCCCCAAAACAAGGCCGGTTACGTTAACGATGCTTGTATCAACGCTCGTCCCCAACACCAACTGCAGCTCCAATATCTGAAGAGTCTGTTCGTATCTTACCCAAACACCCTTAAGTTTGGATTTACTTTCATCGGAAGCCTGTGCCACCAGTCGCTTAACTCTATCAGTATTGCGGCAATAGATATTCACAACTTTATCAAGAGTTTACAAGATGAGCGGTACTTAAACAATACTATGCTTGTAGTTATGAGTGATCATGGGGCGCGGTTTGGGGATGTGCGGTTAACTTTACAAGGAAAGCTTGAGGAGCGCCTGCCCTTCCTCTCTATAGTCCTTCCAGCGTGGTTCAGCAAGAAGTACGAAACCTTGTATCACAATCTCCAGCATAATACACAGCGAATCATAACACCTTTAGACCTACACGCCACTTTCATGCATATCCTCAGGTACCCACAAAACCCTTCAAAGTCGAACGAATCCATGGGAGTAAGTCTGTTTGAAGGAATTTCAAGAAATCGTAGCTGCCATGACGCACATGTACCTGAATATTTCTGTCCTTGTAAATACTGGAAACCAATTAGCACTACGCATGCGCACGTGCGCATAGCCGCTGAACTGGCAATTCTTCACATCAACAAGCAGCTTTCTGCTCATAAACATGTCGCCAAATTATGCCAAATGCTAAAGCTGGAAAAAGTCATGAGCGCTATGCAGGAAATTCCAAATCTCAAAATGCATTCCTTTGATAAAATAAAAAATGGAGATGGCCTTGGAATTGGTGTGCCGCTTTTCAAAACTTCAACTGACACACAGAGCATGCGTGCATGCCGTTATCAAGTTACGATCAAGGCGACACCTGGTGGTGGAATATTCGAAACAACAGCACATTTGTCCGACGGCAAAATGAATATTGTTGGAGAAATAGCTCGTATAAACAAATTTGGCATGCAACCTCGATGCATAGAGCGCTCCCATCCTAACCTCAGAAAGTTCTGTCTGTGTGTAGAAGCGTCATTAAATCAATAAGTATTTATAAATTATTAAAAGGTTGAGTGGCCTCACGGGGGGGGGGTACTTTGGGCAAGCTACATCCATCTGCACTAAATATGCTCATTTTAATTTAATGCACAGCAATATGCATATAATAATAAACAAAAAATATTAGGTAAGTACTGTAAATAACTGCTTAAGGAAAAGTACTTGATCACTTAAAGATCCTTAAAAATACACATGCTCAATATATGAATGTTAGATAGATGAGCTAGATAAAAATGCGTCCTGATTGCAGTAGCCAACTGACAAACACTTTCAGGATTAAGGTTTTTAAAAGTTTCTTTCCTGTATGTACTTTTGCGTTGATAGGTTAACACTAGTGTGGAATATTCCATAAAAAACACCTCATTTTTATTGAGAGCTGTAAAACTGACGCAACGCTATTATACAAATCACAACCGAGAGCAAATAGTGTACCAAAGATCAAAACATATCTTCAGTCAGTTCCAATTAACTATATATCTCGTAGCTAAATTTATATTTTGTAGAGCCCCAATACTCAGTAACAAAGACACAGAGCTCTTAAAACTTGGGAAAAGTGCATCGCATTTACTGATTTAGTTTCAGGAAGTATACACCAGCTAATGATCAGGATGTTTACTACCAAGTCCGGTCAATTTAGCTAAAACGTTCAGATATCGAATAAACAATAAACGTAAGGAACTAAACAGTGTGGTTTTTTCCCCATCGAAGAACTTGACTTGATCTCCCATCACTATGAGTCAAATTAGGCGGGAATATCGAACACCTATCATGGAATTTCATTGTGGCAACGACGTGCTGTTTACGTAAGCATCTATAGCTTCTTCGCTGGAAAAAAATAGCTTTGTCCGGATTACTTTATGAATATGCTAGGATTTGAACTGATGCACTAGTTCCACATCATGTCTCATATATTCTACAGAAAAAAATATCTTTAGTTAAATTCTTCTTCAAGATTTTGCTGCCATGTTAATAAGATTTGTAATACATTATAAGAGTATCCTCATTTTGAGAACTCGGATTTAGCTTGGCTTCATCCCTACCACGGGATACATGTATTAAATGAAGGCTTTTCATTAAAAAAAAAAAATCGCAGAAGTTTCTTAGGCATACTGGCTCCAATATGTTTTTCTAGAATTTATGAGGTATAGAGCTTCAAATCCTAGCAGAAGCTGCATGTGTTTTATAAGTAAATAATATGTATGAAATAATGAAACTTCCTGATAAGTTTTCGATATCAATTATGCCACAAACATGTCACATATGCATGTTTTAGCTTGGTAGTGTCTTCCATCATTTTTTACCAATTATATTTGTACCACAGGATTAAATATGAAGTAAAAAACTTATGTAGTGTTGGTTTATGTATATGCGTTGGGTTTATGAAATACTTTTAAAAACTGTTGTTGAGCCGACTGAGTTTAAGAAATGTATGTGTTATAGTTATCAACAAGGGTTGATATGGTATAGTTTTGACTTGAGGTTAGATGTAAAGCTATCGTAATTCTTATTCATATGGCAAAAAATCATACAGTAACATATATTAACATCCTCACCAACATAAAACCAAAAAAAAAAAAAAAAAAAAACCCAGGAAGTTATTTCTTTTTTTTCAAAACTAGTCTTCCAGTCTTTACGTACCATAGAGTAAGCCTGGTTTATTGTCTTGGTTCACCGAGGTAATTAGGGTAAAATCGCCATGCAGGTTTTAATCCGGTGTATACCAGGTTTTATCGTCTCATGCCGTGGTGAACTTTGTATGATATTTACACGGTTCACTATCAACCGAGTCTGTCTTTGCATCTTCTGTGAGCAATGCCAATGTTCACACTTCGTGTTTGTGTTCATTGTGTAAACATTTTCGTTTTCTGGAACCATGTTTACAATTGATGTAATTCAGGTTCTAAATTACATTACCTAAACCAAACAACATCGAAAACAACAAGTCAAAACAGTTTAATTTTAAAGCTCGAAATGTTTAAACTACAAAATTACTGACAAATGTGTGTTTAATTCAACATTTTATTTTCCCATGACTGCAGTAATCCTCCTATTTACATGTTACACACGTACAGTTACCGTATTTCCTTCCCACTTCTTATTCTATGGTCTGGAAACGCGTTTGAGTGTGTAGCAGTTTTATCAGTTTTTAAAAAAAATTCCGGATTAGTGCGCGTGCTTTGATAAATGACGACTAAAAATAGAATAAGAATCGTTCATGCATAAATACTTTATACGACACTATCTTTTTATTACATCCTCAAATTAATCAACCCCAAATTAAAAGGACTACTTAAATACCAGATTTAGGAAGAATGCACCGAAACGCGCAACGGTACCATAATTTCAATCATTGAGATATTTTACAAACCAAAGTTCTTTGTGCTCTAGATCGGTAGATGTCAATGACCCAAAGTTTGAACCGATAATCATGTTGATATGTGGCTGAGCTTGAGCGGAGCGGTTACTTTACTCCGCCTAACTATTAAGCTTTTCTTTTTTGTATTTCGATTTGGTGTCGACACAACAGAAGCTAAACACTGTATAATTACTTGTAATCCGTATGGTTCTGCTGGAGACGCGTCATTGTAAAAACGTGCAGGAATTTGTTCCTCGTTTTTAAAACATGCAATAATCTCTGTAAAATGACAGGCCGATTCCTTATCTTGGCACAGTTGATTTATAGTACAGTAGATCAATTCAAGATCGGTTTGCGAAAAATTTCTAGTCAGTCAAATGTGTTGAACAAACGACGTGCTACCGACAAATGGACAATATTTCCTGCACTCCAAATACAAATCAGTTGAGTTGGTTTTTCATATCTCGATTACTGCCGTGCATCTACCGTCTGCGTCCAGTCAATCAGCTTATAAACGTATTTTGCTACGTTTCAACGCACTCACTAGCTACTGTACACGGACAAAATTTTGTTTTATAGCACTGATCATCAACAACAAATTTAGATCAAAATTAAAGCGAAGTGGCACCAGATGTTGCACCCTTGCAATACTGGAATTTCCGATTATTATTTTTTTGCTACTGATATTTTGCAAAAATAGGCACATATTCAACGCTAATTTGTTTTCCACAATTTGGTTAAGTTCTTTCTAATTGGTTTTATGTAGACATTAAACTATTATCTGCGATCAAGAAGCCTGCAAAACAAACGTGAAAACTTTTGTCGTGCGGATCAGTTTGGTCATGGTCCATGGGGTATATAACCTTTATATTTCTCAGAGGTCAAACAACAACGCGATATTCAAGCCAAGCACTAACATGAGGTTTTTAAAAACAGGTTACAATTAGCAGCTACATGTCAAGTTGCATTTGCTATGTTGAATCCGTTTGGGACCGGCGAGCGAGGAGGGCCGAGTTCAAAAGCATCCACCGACCGTAGAACTGTTGATTGACTGGCCACAGAAGTTTTCGAGAGTCTTCCATCTTGAGAAACCATGGATTTTAATTGTAAGCAACTAAACAACTGCTTTAAGCCACCGCGATATCTTTCACTGAAGACAAAGTAAACAAGCGGGTTGATGATGGTGAAGGTGTAACGTAGATAGTTCATCATGAAAGCCACGCTGCAAGGTACTGACTTGATGCGGTGGGGAGCGAAAAAGTAGAATGCTAGATGGATGTAGTGCGGCAACCAGACCAGAAAGAAAACAACCAATACAGTTACCAACATACATGTTACCCTTCGGTTTTCCCTTGCTCTCTGTTGGACAATCTCCGATGCCATATTCTCGTTCCTCTTCTGTTGAAACAGTGCGAATATGATGCTGGAGTAGAGTATTGTAAGAAGGACCCAGGGTACCGCACTCAAAATGATGTAGTACAGAATCACTTGCCCCGTGAACACTTTGACTGTTTCCACTTGTGTGCCCCACCTGAAATGACATCTTGGACACCCATCACCGTAGGGAGGTTGTTGTCTCTCCAACTTCCAAGCGAAGAAGAAGTGCGCACACGTGGCAGTGGCAAACAACCAAATTGCAGTGATGATCCTCGGGCACTTCTTGACAGATATTAAAGTGGGTCTCATCGCAAACAAAACGCTATGGAATCTCTCTACTGCAATTAGCACCATGCTTAGAATGGAAACGTTGACCGATGTTTGCTCGAGGAAGGGAAGAAATCTACAGAAGAATGAGCCAATGGTTCCCTCGATGATCCAAATGTAATCAAGGTAGAGTTCCGAGATCCGCCAAGGCAACACAAACACCGGGTAAACCAAATCCGAGATCGCCATGTTAACTACGAAATAATTCACCGCACTTCTGAGTTCGCTGTTTTTGAAGAACACTGCAGTGAACAATGAATTTCCAACCAGAGAGAAAAACATAAGCAAACACAACACAGTTATTTTCCAAAGCTTTCCCGAGGGACAGAAATAAGGAGCGCCGATGGAACAATTTGTTGTTGTGTTGAGAACGGAAGAACTTGTGTCTGTGCTTGCTTCATCCATCATGGCAAATGACGGAATCTCTTCACCTGCGGACCAGATGTAACAAATTTTAATCCAATCTATAATTGGCCTTCTCACTGTAAAAGATCTTTATCTGATAGGAGTACAGTTTTTCGGTGCTTTGGAAGTGTTGCGTGTTACGAGCAGTTTAGTTGCCCATCTGCCGAACGATATTTTGGGAGACTGTCGCCAGGGAATATGATGAGCAAACAAAACACCAAAACACCACAACTCATTTAACTTGAATTTCGCTTTTATAAAATTCTTTGTTGTTAATTTACTGATAACGATCAAATTGACGAACCAATTGACACATGTATTTAGGATTAAAATGCTTCTTGTCAAAATAAAGGCTCCTCGAATCCATTACATCCACTTGAAAGCTATTTTAAAACCCTTCAAAAGGGACTTGAAACTCGCAATGGAACAGTGCAAGCATAGTTTTGTGAAGCACTTTCGCTGTAACTCGCCAGCGTTTGCTGTACATTGATGGTATCTGATTTAATTAAACGAAGACAATGATCAAATTGCGCAGTTTTAGCTTATCAGTGCAGTACGACTTCGTCTGGTTAAGCTTTGCTTAAATTTATTACAACTTAGCCACATTAATCAAACACCCACATCCAAACACACGCAATCAAAGCCTTCGTGTCTGTTTATTATCTATAAACATTACCATGTTTTGTTTTCAAAGATTGTTGTTTGCTCTGTGACATTAATTTTCATTTATTCTTGTTTGTTTTTCTTTGGCAGATATCAAGAAACAATTTTACATGCCATTTGAAATGAGCTGTCGTCAGTTTTAAATTGAATCTAATGCAGTAATGTTCGATTGTGGTGATAAGCGCTGTGGGAATTCTCTTCACAGCTTTTGAAGCCAGGAAGAACAGAAACTAGAATAATTATTTTGTTCTTTTTCTTTCAAAAGCTATTATGATCAAAAGTAAAGCTTTCAATTATTAAATATTGAAAATATTGCGGTATTAGCCTAAGGTAGCCGGTTTATTGTAAAAATCTTGAAGTTTCTTTACAAAATAAAATCAGCCATTTCTATAATGCCATTAATGGAAATAAACTTCCGCCTACAAATAAAGTCATCTAACGAAGTGGAAGAAATTGACAGTGTTTTCCTCGTTGCAACTACAATCATAGATTTAAAGTGTTATTTTTCGTTGTTTAATATTGCGTATTTCTTCTATAGCTGGTTATTAAAATAAAATACTTGAATCAAAACTTTCTAACTAATAATACCATCACCGATCAGTCACACCTTTCGTTAGACCGTGCATGCGAATGATTGTCCAAATGTCATTGTTTTTGATGAACTAAAGCATTAACCGTATAACCTGTAAGTCTTACTTATCAAGGCAGTCGTCAAATAACTCGAGCTGTGCTTCTTTTCGGTTTTAAAATGTAAAAATCCTTCTCAAAGGATATCCGACTGAGTAGGTACGTCGATCTTTTGTTGATTGATTTCGACCGTCTGGGGGTCAATTGCCGATGTTTTTAAAGAAAGGTTTCAGAACAAACTATGCCATTAAACATGCCGCAGACCTTTCAGTTTCTGCATACTAACTGCTTTGCTTTTTTTATGTTTATGAAAAACTGATAAAGCATGTTTACATTCTTCCGTGGCTTGTTCAATATAATCCAGAAGGGGGTGGGAAGAGGAGAGGTAGGATAGGGGATATTTTTGTCAGGAGCTCTGCCAGGCTTGTAAACTTTGATTGCTCCTTGATAATAACAAAAAACAAACCGGCTTTTTCAATGCTCTGTTTATGACTTCAGTTACGAGTCATGTTCACTTGCATGATACAACTGCCACGTACGTGCATTATATTTCCAAGTACACTTGTTATCAACTATATTTTAAAATAACAATATTAACCTGCCAATCAGAATGTGTCTGGGTTTATAGGTGAATCGAAGTATCATGCATTATTATATAAATTGCAACATGCTGTGAAGCGCCACGAAATAACTCATAGATTCACAGTAGTTTCAGCAAGAACAGAACCAGAAGACTCCAAATGTTCGAAGTGGAATGAACCAGAAGGTCAGTAATTAAATTACGTACCTTCTCCACACTTTTTCTCAGGCACCTACAGTGCGCCTTCTAGAGGTTGTACTTATGTATATATCCCTACCAATTCCAGCCGCCAAACTCACCAACGCAAAGGCAGTTGGGGATTGATCACGATGCCGGGCATAAGCCGATTGCTGGTGTTAACTGTTTGGCTTTTGCTGAATAGAGTGTAGTTTGAATCACGGCAAAATTAAGAGGCAACACCTTCGACAAGATATTTTTACGACCTAATATATTAACTAGTACTTACAATATTTTTCATTCTCATAATTTGAATACAGGTAACGAGTCAAGAATGACAGGGAAACAAATTTCACTTTATTGATCACCAGTGAGCTTTCTGTTGCAGGAAATTATCAAGGGTATTAGCAGTGGCTTCGAGATAACGATCCGGATGTGCAGATAATGTAAAATCTGTTTTCACGAGATAAACGTCATACGGAACGGATGGCGCACGACTGAAATTAAAAATTAAGACTCTGACTGCTTCTCTTGGTTTCCTTCTAAACGACAAAAGATAAACAAGAAGGTTGACTCGGCGAATTAAATTAATTTTGTTTCTGTTTTTTATTTTCATATAGCATAATAAACATAGCTAAAATTTAAGTAACTGTGTAAACATATTTTAGTCTACGCACTCCTAAAACAGACTGACATAATTTGTCGGTGCTCAGTTACTGACTAATAGGGATCAAAGGACAGACTACTGTGCATGTAGCTATTTTCAATGACACCATTAAATCGACCGCAGTTTTGTGTTAACGTTTATATCACCGTGTAGAACGATATATGGCAAGAAAAAGGATCTTTTATAACTTCTACTTTTTTCAGCGGTAAAAGAGTTGAACGAAGTAAAAAGGGACCGAACAAGTACACTGAAATTATCAGTAATGACAGTATAGATTTCCTTTCCCGCTATCATTGAAGCTTAATATGCTGACAATTTTTTTTCCGGGAAAAAAACAAGAACTCTCCGAAAAATTCATGCGAAATATAACCACACTTCAGTGCTCCCATAAGCTTACACGGGGAAGCTATTTTGCATGTCAGTTTAGAATCTAACCACTATTTTCTCGGTGGCTCAGCTCACTTTAGTTGGGGAATCAGTAAATAGAGTCAGTTTGAAACCAAACTATTCATTTCTATATTCCGAATTAAGGCAAACAATCATATTCCTAACGCATACAAGTCAACGATAGCACCAAGATTCAAGAACTGTGTTCATTAATCTTATCGAAAAATCTAGTTATTCATATTCCCTTGCAAAACTTAACCGATAATTATATTTATCGGCAAACAAAAAAAAATGTATTCATATTCCAATATTTCAACAGCACACCACATGTAGCTCCTTTGTTAACCTAAGCAACACCAGTACTAATTTCTGATTTTTCCATTTTTTTTTCAACCTGCATGTAACTGATTGCGTCAATATCAGTACAGAAGAAAGGTTTTGTTATAGATTTCAGAAGCTTACTATCTTTTATGTTTTGATTTCTGTTTCTACTTTGAAAGCCGAGGTAATCGGAACAGTAAATTGCATCTCCAAAGTTCAAACACCTTTTTGAACTTTTTATGGAAAATTTAAACAGAAGCACCTCAGACATCATTACGTTGGCTACTGAGTCAACCAGTTCTACGTCAAGTCTTCACTTGAGAAAGTTAATCAATCACAATGTCAACCCTTTGCTTTTTGAATCACTTGGGTTTCCGTTAATTAAACTTTGTGACATTGACAACTTGTACGTCAAAGTTAAATTTGCGTATATAGAACCACCACAATTAAAAGTTTTAGTCTTCGGATAAATAAACATACTTTAATTTT
>JAOBRH010041127.1:0-12154 GCA_027575125.1 Umimayanthus parasiticus | reverse complement strand
CCCCCCCTCATGCCTTCTAGGGCTAAGTAAAATCGTTCAGCATAATCGGGTGTTTGGAATTATTCAGTAGATATTTCTTTAAATGAATACTGTAAGTACTAACGTTAAGCTGCATTGAAGTTGGATAATTTGTTGATCGAAAGTCAAATAAAAAAAGCTTGTAATAATATTGATAATTGTTATCAGTATTATATCGGCGTTAAAACGTCTTTAACCCTGGAAGCCTTTTAGAAAAAATTCATCCGATTGACTTGAAATTTGGTACATATAGCAAGCTTCAATTGTACTTTCAATTAAGCGAGACCACGTGGTGTCTTATTGGTTTCCATGGCAACAATAGTCAAATAAATGAAGTCACAGGCGGCCGCCATCTTGGATTTTCAAATTTTTTAGATTTTGTTCAAATTTTTACATTTGTACCTCAGATTGACGGGAAAACAACATTTAGCGGTTGAAATGTACGAAATAGGTCGAATGCATTGTGAAGTTATAAGTATTTAGTAAGTTTCTAGCGAAAAATTGAGATTTCGCAGTCAACACACAGATTGCGTGACTTTTTTGCGATGACGTCATCACTACGTCACTTAATTAGTGTCAAAAGATGTGTTCACAAACAAGGAACAGTTGTGCCAAAGCTTCTGACAATCGGTCAAGGAGCAAAAATTTAAAGCCAAAAAAATCTAGGGGGGTCAATTTCACCCCCACCCCTCAAGGCTTCTAGGGTTAAGGTTAAAAGTTTTAACGGATTTCTGGAAATTGCTAACAACTGTACACAATTGGCTCAAAAGAAGGGTCACTGAAATGTTAGACATTATGGTTTCCAATCCAAGTTTGAATATATCATCTCAGCTTGCACTCTTCCCAAGGGGAATAGGCATAACATAAAAACATGCACAAGGAATTATCAAATCAGTTGTAGCTCTGAGGAAGAACTTTTACGTTCGAAAATGTTTAGGAACACATTCAACAATTCGCATCTTATTTTTAGACAAAAATGATAACGATAACAATAATAATAACGATAATGATTATAAGGATACTAATGATAATGAAAATAATGATATTGAGGATAATGATAGTAATTATAATGATAAAGATAGTGATAATGATAACGATAATGAAAAATGATAATGATAATGATACTGATAATGATAATGATATTGATAATGATAATGATAAGGATATTGATAATGATAGTGATAATGATAATGATATAATGATAATGATATTAATAACATTACCAATAGTAATATTTATTGCCGTCGCATCATTTCCTTAGAGTAATGTTGATTGTGGACACAAAAATAATCCCTCGAGCCACTCTATTTCCTTCAGTAGTAGATGAACACCGGTACTGCTACTAATTTAGGGAAAGCCATAGTCATGGAAAAACCCCAGTTATTTTCTCATTTGGAAAAGCCTTTAGTTATCTCCTAGCCACCCTAGATAAAGCTTTAGAAAAGCAGTTACAAGAGTTGACTGAAGTGTTCGTTGTATATTAGATCAAAGGTATAATGAAGAATGTTTAATAACTATTTGCAATCTAAATTTCATATCTTTAAATTCAATCATCTCTTTCAACTCTTTTATTAGTTTCAATCATCTCTTTCAAAATTTTATTATTTCGAAAGCGAAATGAAACGTTCTTTGTACATGTCGAGATCTTCAGTATTGCGTCTTCAAATAGTAACTATCATTCTTATGTGGAATAATTGTGTGCACTATCATTCTTAAACTTTTTGAAGCGTACACTATCAGTACTATCCAAACATTCATTATACGCCACTGTCAGAGATGGCCATTACTAATTCGTCAGACATCGTAAAACTGATGTGAGGTGAAAATGTGAGGTGAAAATGCAAAGTGAAAACTAGAAGACTAGTTTTCAAGAATATCGAGTGCAGTCGGATATTGAAGTTTCTCCATAAAACTGTTCAATTAGCGAAAGCGAGAATTAACCAGCTTGACAGTATTTCGTGCAATTACTGTTGGTGTGAGGAGTATTTGTTCCTGATGTCTCTTCACAGTGTTACGAAAATGCATATAATTTAAATTGAAGCAAATCCTGTATTTGTCGTTGAAGCACTCGTCATTTCGGGAACATCCATTCGTTTGGTACACATACTAATTTATAGTAAACGTACAATAACTAAGAAAAACTGCAGATGTCAATATTCTGTTATAAGGTAGGTCGCGTAAAAGTTGACGGTTCGCACTTCACTACAAACGTTTATTTTGGAGGGGAGTCAATATCCGACTACACTCGATATTGTTCAAAAGCAGTCTTTCAATGTTAGCTTTGCACTGTGTTCATTTCACGGTATTTTAATGCGGAAGAGATATTCCTTAGCCACGAGTATTGCAAATCAAACATAATACATGTACTGGGGAGACTAATGGCTTTGAATTGTGCCGGAGACCAGTATTTGGCTATATTTGCGTTTCTTCTTTTAAGGAAAATATTGGCTACTGCATTGTCATTAAAATATATTTTTTCATAGTGTTAAATATACATCTTTTTTCACGCAAAAGTGATAGTAAATAACAGAAATATTAACAAAGAGAGATAAAAAAACGAATATAATATCATATTTTGGGGCAATTTGCTCACTTTTACGGATCACTCCTGACCAGCTTTACTGCACATTTCCGTTTTTTGAGCGAATCTTTGGTTGCTGGAAAACGTAGCTAAAGTAGTGTTTGTATTGCCTCAGTCAGTTTTGTGGATGAGTAATAATAATAATAATAATTTTAATGCTTGTTTAGCTCTTAAAATTATGAATAGTATTCTGAAGCGCTGATTGAATGTAGTAGATATATAGAATACGTCAAGTTTCTGCCGTGGAGTATATTGTATAAAAAGACTCTTTCGACATTTATCTACACCATAAATGGCTTTAATTACCAATATAAACTTACTAGAGCCATTACTACCGGGATTAACCCTCGGACGACCGAGCTATTTACTGTAACAAATTTACCCCAGGGGGGGGGGGCGTTTGGACCCCCATAGATTTTCCAAACGGCTGCAGATAAAAGATCAAGCTTTGGCATGCAAGCAGCTTTGGATTAGCTCTTTACTTTCCATAACAAAAATCAAGTTAAATCAAATTAAGAACTGTTGCCATGGCAACAGTCGTTTCACAACATGTCCGCCATCTTGCCGTCCCCATCTTTGAGTTTTCAAAAATTGTACTTTTCGCAAAACTGCAACAAATTTTACTGGAATTATTAGAAAACATTTGTTTTTAGCCTCAAATAGGAAAATAATTGAAAATAGAGTCAAAAATAAACATTTAGAACAAATTTTCCCAAAATTTTACAGTTTTCTATTTCGAACTTTAATTTGTATAATTAATTATGCATAAATTATAAGTGAAGGCGTCATCCATTTAACGTCAAAAGATGCGCTCATTATCAGACTACAGGTACTCAAAGTTTCACTTTCATTGTTTGAAAGCTTCAAATTTTAGGTCCGAAAAACCTATGCGTGGGGGTCCATTTGACCTCCCCCCTTGGACATTCGAGGGTTAATCCTTCAAATTTGTGAAGTATTACAAGTCATAAATTATTTGCCATATGTTCTTTTTTAAAAGTGTTCTGACATTGGATTTTATGAATTAATCAAATATATTACGAAAATCACTAAAAGAAATAATTCGACAAAGTAAATGTGTTGATGTTGTATTGTTAAATTTTAAAGATTATCTTCGCAGCTTTACACACTTACTAGAATCAGAAGGAGAAACATCGTCTGGTGTTCTGTTTTAACACATGCAAAACTACCTTGCATTATCAGTCAATTCCAAGCTGAAAGCTCGAGCATATTTCGGTATTTTGATGCTTGGTAACCCTGTGTAGTAAATAATCACCGTGGGCTGATAAAAGGAATTCAAGTTGCGTTTATAAATACTCTTTTGGAATAATATTGAGCTTAAAAATGGTAAAAATCCCATCCCGTCCAACCGGATACATCCCAACCCGTTACATTTTTAAATTTGGTTGAGCCTCAACCCGCTATATCCGCTTGAGAAAATAAAAAAAATAAGTATAGTTTATACTAGGATCTGATCAATCGGATACATCCCGTTAATCCTGCATCAGTGCTTTAGAATTAACTCACAAGTTGAAATAAGATATATCTTTTTCGGCCTGGCGAAAGAAGGTCGCCCAAAGTTCAACCCTCGACCAGGCCGGAGATTGAACCGGAATCTCCTGGTAGGCAGTCAAAGATCTATTAATTAACTGTGCTAACCTTGTTGTGTAGATTATCACAAAAAGAGTACTTGGGCATAAAAGGAGCGAACAAAAAATGCGTGTGTTTATTTTTGTCTTGAACTTGCAAAGCATTTCAGTAGTACTGTAGCTTCGATGTTGTAAGAAAATGTATGTGATAAAATATTTTAATAAGATAATGATGCACGCCTTTTTTTTTATAAGAACAAACTTTATAAGAACAGCCAGGCTGAGATTGGCCCAAAAATTAAGAACAAGCTAAGAACAATCACCAGGCTGAAATTTTGTTCAGAGAAATTTAAGAAATTTATTTTAATCCTTGTACGCATATAGATGTACATGTACATCTATACAAAGACTTGTTAGATTAGCCGGGTCATCGGGCGCTTGAAGAATGATAAGTAAGTTCGTGAAATTCACGGACGCTGTATTGACAGTTTCAAGTTTTTTCGCATATCGCTGGATGAAACAATACGTACACTAATACGGCCAATACGTATTTCTTATTGCTTTTTTATTGTTCCAGGCAACTAATCCACTGTTTGCCGGAAATATCAGGAAATAAGAACAATTTAAGAACATCTGATCTTGAGGCTGAAATCGCCAAAAAAATAAGAACAGCACAGCCTGGGCCGAAAATTAGTGGTTCTTATAAAAAGAAAAGCGTGTATCTGTTAATGAAATCAAGTAAAATAAAACAGTTTTAAAAAAAGACAAATTTCATATCAAAACTTGTGTGATCTATGCAAATACTTTGAGTGTGGTCGGATATTGAAGTCCACAAAGGAAACGCTGTTGCAAGCAATAAAATAAGAAACTGTTAAACTTTTGCGTTAACAGATTTAGTAAAAATAGTATTAAAAAAACAACATCCCTTCAGTTTGAATTGGTTATTTTATATCTGATTGAAATATCAACAACAATAAACAACAATAAATTTAAACCTACATGGCGCACATATTCTTGAGAAAGTTAAAAACAGCTTTACAAACATGTTACAAAATTAAAAGCGGATGGTATCTACAGAAATGACAAGTTGTTGACATAATCATGTAATTTTGAAGTCAGAGGAAAAATCAAAATGATCGGATATAAAATGAGCAGATGATCATTTTCATTTGGAATAAGAATATGCGATGTATTGAACTTAACTATTCATTTGTAATTTGCTCCCTAATATTCTGGGGGTACTGTAACATATTTCTTGTTCTGGAGTAACAAAAATCAATCCCAATCTCAAAACTGAGCAACGCATTTTCCTACTCCAAGTATCCACAACGGTTGATATCGAGATTTTGCAGCTTTTTTTACAGACTTCCTAAGACAGCTATGGCTACTTTATTTTAGATTTAATTAAAAATCTATATCTCAACTAACAAAGAAATACTAAAGTCAAGTGGCAAAATTAACTTTAGAAGTTACTTAGCCGTTTCAGTGAAATTACGACAAAACCTGAAACATCTAAGAAATTTTACAAAAATTGTAAGCCTGGTAAGATAACTCTTTTCACCTACACAAATAAAAGATTGCATCAAAATTTCTCCTATTCTTTCCGATTCCAGGCAATTAACAATATTAACCGACGAACCATTGCATCAATCGAATGTTTTTTCAACTACCATTTTCAGTTTCAGCTAAATAGTAAAAACTTTTGTTTAGTTCAATTTTATTGTTGTAAAATTTCCTTTGTATCGCACGTACCTTATTTAGTTGTGGTATGACAATTATTGATGCCAATATTTTCGTATACAGAACGAATCAACCAAATATATGTGCCACAGGCCGTTTGGCAGATAGATGGGGATTTCGGTTCTTCTTTTTTAATAATCTAAAGACCTATTAATGAAAATATGTTTTGAAGTATTTAGTGACCAAAAATCAAGTACAAAATCTTGTGATTTTATAGCCAATACCAAATGTTATTGCTGAATCTTTACCAATTTCTTTAGTTTATTTTCTGTTTTGACAATATAAAACTTTGAATATTGCAAGAGTAAGGCAGAACTTTTTCACTGTAAACTCTTTACATTGTTTTACACAAAATGTTGATCTTCATAATATATTTTGCTTCACTTGTTAATAAATGTGTTATTCTAAAACAGAAACGTGCTGGAAATTTCATCTCTTATTTGTGTTTATCAACAAAGTCTTAAGAAACTCAAATATACTATAGTGAAGATATCTTCATTTTTTCGGAAAGCTTTTTGCATTAAAAAAAATCTCCTAATTCCGCTCCTCGTGATTAAACTTTCGAATTTTCAATTTAACTTTCTGTTCATACTGTCTAAAGCTTTTCCAAAGTAACAGACGCAAATTCTTGTGGCGTCTCCTTATTACTGTACCTTGAAAAGTAAGTTTAAATATTTTATAGCATGGCGTCGGTATACACAGGAACATATTGAAGTGAACCTCAGGAAATGTTTATCGAATGCTTTTATCGCACGACATATTGTCTTTGTTGTAGGTGCATTTTGCATGAAAAAAGGTCGCTTAATAATCGCAAGTTTTCATTCTACAGTCTTTTTAGAGCCAGCCGTCAGTCTGGCTTGTGGTATTTAACATGCATTTAGAATATTGCTGTGAAATCCCAGATATTTGATATCTTATCCTAAAAGTAAGTACATTAGTTTACCCTATCTATAAATGTGGAGTCCTTTATATTAGACCCTCTTAGAAGTTTCTATAGAAATTTTAAAATACAGAAAAATGTGACAGGAAGAATAAATCCTGATGTTTTGGCTAGATTCCGGTCGAATCTGATAAAGTAGCTTTTGGCCCTGGTTGCATGCTTTGATGTGTGTCTTCCGTCGATCGCATTCAGATTCACAGCATAATATATTGTGAAACCTTCAAGAGTCTACAATAGATTTCCTTTGTGACACTATTGCTAAAAAGTTTCATTTATTTGAATGAAAGAAGTTGCACAATTATGTTTGTAGCTCCCCCAAGCTCTGGTATTCCACTGTTTCCATTAACCGAGGTAAGAGCTTTTAGTAACTCGTTTTTCTTTATCAAATTTTCACCCACGCACGCCTATTGAAGATAAGCCGTTTTTATTTAAAATCTCTTCCTTTAGAAATATTCAATTTGATTTTAATAAGAAATACACACTCGTCAAAACAAAGCCACTGTAAGAAAAAAAAAATTGGTTATACAGAGAAAACTGTGCCTATTTTGGAAGGATAATTAATTTCTCGGCTCAGGCAAGAACTGAGTTTAGACTTTTGTGCATCCACAACTTTTATTGTTAGTTTTCAGAAGTTTTATAGTGTTCAAAGCTACACTCAGTATTGTCAAATTACAAACTCCACCAAATTATACAACACTAAGAAGTTTTAGTAGCTCTTTATAGACTCAGTAAAGTTTCATGGTTATTGGAATCACTGACACATATCTCGAAGCAATAGAACGGTAGCAATTATATGAAATGAAAAAAAATGAAAAAATATGAAACATAAAACTTTCAATTTAAAACACTGCCTGTAACATATGGTAAAACAGCAACGTGATCTTCAGAAATCATCTTGTACAACGAGAGGGGAAGTGAGATGTGGATTGGAAATAAAATCATAAGATTACAACAAATAAGGACTTAAAAACGTATTATTGGTAGAGCCAAAAAGATAGAAAGCGTTACTTTAATAAAGAATACTCAACTGAAAACGTTTTTTTGTAATTTATTTCTTACCTTAGGATATAAGAATATATATGCTCTTCACATTTAATATTGCAGTGCAGCTAAATTCTCAATTTGATGGCAGGCGAAATAGTGGAAATGATTCATAACGACCGTTGTTATAGGAATCCGTAATGGTTATACTATTTTAATTTTGAGTTCCAAACTTGTCAGTGGTATATTATTCTACTAGCTTCGATACTAGCTGTTTTCAGCTATTATTTTGTCATCGCAAGGTTATAATGTTTTGAGCGAGTTTAAAAATATATACATATACTGTATCGGAATAATTAACTTCTCTCATTTTCTAGCAAGTAATTCGAAGACATCGCATTTTCTTACAGTAATTAGGAATTGATACTTGAGTACCTGTTTATCAATTGCTCTTTGTTGATTTAAAATTGTCTGAATTGTAAGAATATATATTTTATGGAAGAGCTTGAACGTCTTTAAAATTTTCCCTTAATTTTAACCTCAAATGTTCTAAAGGTGTTGTTGATATTCTTATGCCTGTATATATTCAAGAGCTGAGTCCATATATGTACATGTACACAAATGGGTTGTTATCGCCCGGCTATCAAAATCCAAATAATGTGAGATTGCACGGCTCTCACACGATGTTTAGTAGCAGTTCACCGATTTCTCTTCCACAGAAATAAAGTATAAATTCTTGGTCTGCGCTTGAGGTTTTTCATCAACTTGTTCTTAAATTTTTACATTTAAGCCATATGAAAAATGATCTTACAAAAACAAAAATGTATATTTGTGTGTTTCAATACAGGTAGAAAAAATTTCACCTGCTTTGTGTGCATCTTGCTTACACTATCAATTTTGCTGAATCTCGGCCTCGTCAGGCAGTTTTAGTTACACATACGAACATCATTATTATCTTATGAAGAAATATACGAAAGAAATAATTCGTTGAACACTGCTGGTCAAAAAGTTAGAAACTGATACGTAATCTAACAATATATCTAGTTTACCATGTCCTCGTTATATTTATGATGTAACCCATTGAAGTGAAATGTCATCTATAAACAAGAAATTGTAAACAAATGATAGTATCTAGTAAAAGTTTTTGACTTTTCCATAATTCTATATTTGTTTGGAAGTGTCATTTGCATGCTATATATTGGATACGAGAGAAAGAACTCGGACTTAAAGTTGCTGCATAGCGTGAAACGTTCCTAGTTTGAGTCAAAAATAAATAAATAAATACGACTGTCACACAATTTCTCAATTACTAAAACTAGTTTTGTTTTGCATTGACGTTTTACGTAATCCATCTGGCGCCACTACTTTAATTAAGAAAAAGATTAAATTTCCTTTGTATCAATTGATATGATTTTTCAGCTAAAGCCCAATGATTAAACCTGCATATAGTAAAAGCATTTAAAAGGCTGAAACCTTTCATGCTTCTGACAAAAGTGTTTTATCATACGTGATCAAAATAATAGAGTTTTCTTGAAAGGATTTGACTTGTCTTGTAGTAAATATAGTGCATGCGTTTGAAAAACCAAACCTTTGTTAATTAAAATAAATTTGGTCATATTTGTGTACATTATCTTGTAACTCAATTCAATGTCTCATTTCTCTACAACTCGGTCATTTAAGGAATTATCCACAGTGAATTTACTGATTATTACATATTTTTTCCGGTCAAACTCAGTACTGAAACAGTTTCTTAAAGCCTTGAGCAAAATTTGTCATTCATGAGATTAAAATGTAATGAAATGATGACTTGTGGCACTAGAGATTAATGTATGTTTCTCTGAAATTCTCTGTAATTTCTCTCTCCTGTTGGGAGATAAGAAGTACTCTTATTAGAAACCGGTGAAATCGTCGGAAACTATGCAAAGTCAACGAATTAATTGGTAAAACTAAATTATGTATATGATAGGTACTAAAATCCCTGCATGCTGATGACTCTATGTCGTAAATGCTTGCATTTTAATATTTTAATATTTTTATATTTTTATCAAGCTTTTAGGTTTTTATTCAAAATTCACATTTTATCAGTTTTAGCAATTATTAGGACAATTACAGTGTACGCTTTAATTTTGAAATTATTTTTTGGAAGTTGCCTTTGTGTTTGGCAATATGACTTTTTTGAAAGGGTTAAAAGTTGGATTTTGAGATAATCAGTTTTGGATATTGAAGGAGAGGATTGACTTTCTTGATAGCTAAGGGTAGAGTGATAGTGGAAGATATATACAATGGAACAACATAAAAAAATATTTTAAGTAGCTGGTGACCAAATGAAGTATAAAGTCCTGCTCTTTGTAATCAATACCGTAATTTAATGATCAATTTTTACCTCAGTTTTGAAATTCTGTTCTAGCAATAGGTCATTAAAAAACGTGCGATTCTAAAATGAATGTGAAAGTGCTGGAAATTTGATTCTCGACACTTTACAACACGCTTCAGCCGTCGTTTGTGTTTTATCAACAAAGTCTTAAAACTTCAAATACACTATAGTGGAGATATTTTTCTTGCCTTGTAGTAATATTGCATACGTTCAAAAGACCGCAAAAGCTTTGCTCACTAAAATAAGCTTTGGTTTTGTGTGTGTATAACATATGTGTAGTGTGTATACAATATACTCTCTTAATTCTTTACAAGTATATTATTTTAGGAATTAGCCATTTGTGGGGAAGTTGTCAGCTTTTTGGAAATACATCAGTTGGGCAAAGTACTTAAATGGAATATACTAATTGTTTTATTGTAAAACTTTTTCAATGTTTTTGGCACCAAAACTGAAATGAAAGCAGGGAGTGATAATTTAAACCAGTGCATTTGTAGCCTGTGCCAAATTACTCTAAATAATAGGACTTCGTGGCGTTCAGACTGTGACTTTTCATAGAAAAATATTTCAAATGAAACAGCTGCCCTTTCACTATTTTCTTTTTGTCAAGACATAACTTGTCACTCCTTAAACGCGATAGAAAAAAAACCGCTTTACAGGTACCTTGGTAATAAGTATTTCAAAAATTATAACTTTAATTCACCACACAAGACACTTAGTGAAATAAGGAACAAAACAATATTTTGCTAACTTTTCCCTTTTGGTTTCAGAACACTTATAAACCATTTGCTCTTTGCGGAATACCAATTGTGTTTATAAAAGCTTACTCAGTCTTTGACGATTCTGCTAAATCATTTATAGAAGTGGTAACGCAGTTTTCAATGCGGCTAAGCCACATCTTAAAAAGCTTTTGGACATCTAGCTATTTGTAGTATTTATGATTTTAACAATTTAATAAAGCCTCCACATGATCATGAAACAGCTGAACACCCGTGGAAGTCGCGGTTTGCGTGCTCAAAAATTTGCTAATTACGAGACTTTCTGAGGTAAGTCAGAGGTAACACTTCGACTGAATTTGGAATAAAACACATTTTATATTACTGGTACAGTTGCTTTCCAACTCATGGCGCACTTCTACATCAATTATTAACCTAACGTGCTTCCATTTTCTCCCGGCGTTGAAAGCAAAGGGAATTGGTCGCTAAGTTTGCATTCTGCTCTCTATTTGTGTTACTAAGGTGGGGTTGACAGGAACATGATGCAACTGACACTGTCATTACAAATAATCAGTCTAGTCGTCAGATGTTTCAACTAATGCGAGTTCTTTTCTTAAGTTGAACTAAAAACACCACCACTTACAATAAAATTAAATGTTGTTGAAAGGCTCTCTAGCTAGTAATTGCGGTTTTATTGTCTCACCCAAAGTGTCAGCTTTCTATGTCAAATTGTAAAGGTGAATGATCAAGAAAAGAAACAGAAAAGAAAATTGCTAGGAAGGGAAAATGCTTCAGGTTTTGATTCTCTATTCTATATGAGGTTTAAATTTGATAGATGGACAGTAATCGACTGCTCTTAAGTGCACTACGTTGCAGGTGGAAGGTGTTCCTTCAATAAAATCATTTTAAAGGAGGCTCTCCATTATCTTTGATTGAAGCATTATTCACAGTTTTAAGCGCTGGCCAAACAAGTCGATGCAAGAAAGCACAAGTTTTAAACTTGTGTTTAATTTCGGTTTCGTTTAGCCATCAAATTACACGGACTTGCTATTCATTTGCATGGATTTACGTTGATTTGCAAGGCCTTTGCATGACCACACATTTAAACGCAAGTCAGTACAAATTATCCATCGTTCAATTCAACATCAAAGTTTGTCACAAGTCAATGCAAGTTCATTTCAAGGTTGTGGCAAGCTACAACGCTAATTGAACACAAGTTTC
>JAOBRH010040016.1:0-12159 GCA_027575125.1 Umimayanthus parasiticus | reverse complement strand
CAATTGCTTAAATTGCGTATCAACCGCGAAGATCTTTCATAACGTCATTACTCATAACCGCGGTACAAACCCAGTCATTATAATGTTATAATAATAATAATAATAATAATAATAATAGTAATAATAAAAAAATAATGCAGAAGTTAAGAATAAGAATATCAATAATTGTTAAACAAGCGTCTGTTTATAAAAACAGATTTGAAACGGCTTGTGCGCACTTTTGGAAGGATAAAATTGTGCGGCCTGTCCCTGAGATGCCTGGACCTCTGTGGACGTTGCAGACCATACAGTGCTGCCAATATTCAATGCAACCAATAGAGGACCGCTGGTTTACAAGTCAAATGAGTCATGAAGCATTTGTTGAAAAAGTTGTTTTTGAATTTTAATATCCTTTGCCAAGCAATGGAAAGATTGCGCAACCATACGGCGAAACAGCTCCTTAAAGGCCCATGCAAACGGACGCAACAAGTCACAACATTGTTGCGTGTTGTTGGGGTGTTTGGCCAACAAAGTTGTGTCCGTTTGCATGGGCCTAAAAGTTTGACGGGTTTCAAACTATACGCAACAAGTGCCAACACTGTTGTGGTTCCATGCAAATTAACGGACGCAACATGCTGGGCCCAACAATGTTGCGTGTTGTTGGCCAATAATGTTGCCTCCGTTTGCATGGGCCTTAAGGCTAGGGTTAACATTGGTTAAGGTTACGGTTAGGCATTTGACCATTGACTCAGGGTGTATAGGGCTGGGACAGGGATCCATATTCGTTGTTTGACATACTTCCTAGCAGGGCAATTACGTTTCCATACATACTTTCCCTTATAAAATTTAACTTTCTCGGTCAAACTTTCAAGTCTCCGCAGAGCAAATCATATTCGGTTTGTAACTAATCCGCTAATTGTTCTTTCGAAAGATACAAATTAAATGAAGCTGATAACCATCAAAGTCAATAAACAATAAACTGAGTATCTGCAAGACAGCTTGTTTTGCAAAAAAGGATTTCTCCAACGTTCATGCTGTTCTCGGTATACGTCAATTACGGTGCTCCTTTCTTCCATTCTGTCAAAAATGTCAAAAACGCAGACCAACGACTTGATTAAGGTTTGCATTTAATTTGCTGAAACTCTATTTTTTGTTCTTTTGTCCGTGGTTTCTTTTGAGGTGGCTGGAAAACACTTTTAAGTATCACCACAAAGTCGAAATTCGAATGTCACACCAATTTCTAAGCTCCCAATCCTGTGCTAATGGGAGTTATTACACAATTCAACATGGCTGCCAAATGATACACGAGGCTTCTCATGTTGAGAATTGGGTCTAGAACAAAAACTTCAAAGAACAAAAATCCAGTTTTACTTATTCCAAGACTAACAAGATGTCACTCGTCAGCAGGATGAGTTCTCAAAGTGTTTTATTCGTCACCGAGACTCATGGCCCGCCGCGGGAATGCATGGACAGATGACGTCACAGAAGCGTGTCGCAATACTAATTTGCATCATCGAGGCCGTCTTTGTCAGCATGAACAAGAGAGAAACCCTCGGACCTATGCTAAAAGAGAGAGAACTCTCTCCGCTACAGTAGTAGTTATAATACTCATATTGTTACGATTTCGTTATTGAAAGGTGGTACTCCTTATCAAGTAAAGTGTTTTTATATAGATTTAACGGATGCTGGAGCAAATTATGGTTGAATTTGGCCAATTTCGTAACTTTTGTGTATGAAAGATATCTTAAATTTGAATTTTTTCGGCATCTGTACTCTTAACTGAACTCATATTGTTATAATTTGGTAGCGCATGTTTAGACGCTCATTTTGAGACGTCTCTCGGCGCTGTGCGTTCAGATTTGCTGGGAGCAAAATTGGTTCGAAGTTGAAACCAGATAAAATCCTTCAAACTAAGCGCCATATGCTAATTTGTTCAAGATGTTGAAACTCATCTCTGGTCTTTAGCCCCGCCTCCTGTTGACACTTGGCGAACAAAGAGCGTAATTAATTATTCATTCTGCGTGATTAGTCAGCTGTGCGTAAAGCGCGTACTTTGAAGTTATTTTCCATCTCATTCTGCCCTTCGATCGCGTCGCATCTATCTCGGAAATCTAAACAAATATGGCTTCAATTTTTCAAAAGGAACGGGAAGATCGGGAGCTCTTTTCAGAGTTCATTGAAACCCTGGTCAACCCGTTCCTTTTTCATGTTCAACCTCCTCTGATCAACGGCCTAGATCTCAACTTTTACGTCCAGATTTGTTGGGAGACGTTATGGGTTTGGAGGGGCCTCACTTGCGACAAGGTCCGTTTGTTCAGCTCGTTTAAAGATTCCCTCAAGATGCTTGGGTACGATGTAAAAGACGAGTGCAAGACTAGGGTCGTGCCAGTCTTAATTACCAGAATTCACTGGATGCTTCGCCAAACGGCAAAAATTAAAAACTCTAAAAGGCGTAGGCTGACGAGGGAGGAAAAATGGTGTACGATCACCATCACGGAGGATGAAATCTGCGAGTCGCCTGGTGGCATCGTCGCCCGGCGGAAACAGCGAGAAAAGGATGTGGAAGAAAACGAGAAGCTACGATCGCAGCTCAATGACAAAGCCGCTAACCTTTATGAGGAGATGGCAAGGACAAGACTAGCTGAGTCGACCCACCTTAGCAACCACGGGAAACCGTTTCACGAAGTTGGTGCAAGACAACAAAAACGGCAGCTTAACAAAGTCACGTAAGTGCAGTTCTTTCTCGATGTGTTCATTGTGTGTTTGCATATTTGTGGAGCCGTTTGTCGACATTTCATACAAGAATCTTTAATAAACCTCGATTTCTTTTTCCTATTCCAGTACAAACGCGGAGAGAGCCCCCTGGTTCGCAGAAACGTATGATCTACTGCCGACATCCCTTACCATGACAGATAAAGATGGCGGAGAGCATGTGGTTAGCTTGAACTGACAAGCTCAGCAGAAGCCGCCAAATGCCCAGCCAGAAGCTAACGGTAAGTCTCAGTAGTTCGTCCAAAAGACTTTGTGCTTTTTTTAGTTGTAGTTGTTGAAAATTGGAAACACTTTTATGTTAAGAACCAGGAAAATTTCGTTCAGTTCATGCTCAACGTTCATATTTTTTTGACAACCGATTTCAGGCTCAAATTGTTCGGCTTATTTTGTTCTTATTGGCTGTGCTTTTCGTCTTGTTCTTATATTGAACTCATATAAATTTTGATTGAGTTTCTTCAGCCTCAGTTTGTTATTATTTTATTTTTATTTTCAGGCGATTCTCAGTGATAATTGGGAGCTTACGGCAGGGAGCAATAAGCTTTCAAAATTAAGAAAAAGCTACAAGGGAACATGCAGCCAGTTGGACTTCCTTTTCATCGTCCTGTTTGAAATTAGGACACCAAAAGTCCTATTTGCAGTTTTTTATGACGACGAAAATCCATCAGATGTTCCAGTATTGGAGTCTCTTGTGCTTCCTGCAAATACTCCTTCACATTGAAAATCAATTGCAAACGAATGAATGATGCACGAAGCATAAAAGAAAGAAATTCTTGGGCCTGTCTTGACAGCCTTCGCCGTCTTGGTTTCAGTAAGCTCCCTAATGCTCATCTCGGTCAATCGGACGAGTGTGAATATGGATCCCTGCTAAGGATAGACTCAAGGTGCTGTCCACGATTTCCAAGAAACGGTATCAAATTAATCACAAAGTGTCGGGAAGAAAACGCAAAGAAGCAACAAATTAAACATTTTTATCCACTAATACTGATCCGCACCTCCTCCTCCTTTCTCTTCTTCTCTTCTTGTGCCTTCACCCACTCCCAGCCTCCCTGTGGCACCTCCGACTCGTCCTCATGTTCAATGTCCATCCGCCACTGCGAATAGAAAGCACACTTTACTACCACTGGCATTGGTTCTTTTCCATCACATTTGAGCAAGTTAGGAAATTATAGAGTTAGCTATATAAAAATCTTTGCTAACGTTTACTACATTAGTTTTGACGGATATAGCGATTTAGAAAATTTTCAAACTCGGATGTTGCTTTTCTGACGTTCTGATTGATTCTCTCAATCTCGGTTATCAGCTCATATACACCGTGCAGCTAAAAATTTTAAGCGGGAAGCTAAATTATTCCATTCGCGTTTGTTGGATATGAGTTTGCTTATAGCCAACGCGCGCTCGTGGAATAATTGTTTATTAACTGTGATAAAATGAAGTGTATTACAAACATCCCAAATAATTCCTTCTAAGTGGTAGTCCTTGAGAGAAATAGGTCCACTTGGAGAAAAGAAAATATCTTTGACCCCGGTCGGATTCGAACCCACGACCTCCGCGGCAAAGAACCGTTCCTCAACCAACTGAACTACAAGGCCAGAAGGAGGTGGTTGTGGATAACAGAGATGCATTGTGGGTATTTTAGCGAAGGCACAAGGTTACTATCTTGTAGGAAAAGCTGAAAAACAATTCAACCTCTGATGTTTTTAAGGTTTAGGAAAACTGGCAACAACGTTTTAAGAAACTACATAAGAATACAATAATGCAGTATGGAGGAAAATCATAATTTTAGTTCAAAATCTTGAAACAATGAATGCCTAGTTGTATTAAAACAGTTATACCAGCCACAGTTTCAAGTCCCACTTACACACACGCGCGCGCGCACAGACACAGACACACACACACACACACACTGACACGATGCCCCAAAATGTAACACTGGCACCATGCCAGTATTTTGCCTGCTATTGCCTATCATTTTTGGTTCCCTGTTCCCATCCCAAAAACCTTTTTGTGGCTCTGCACTTCTCTTTTCATTTATTGTCTTTCTCTCTCCCCATCTTATTTCCTAATTTTATTTTTCTCGTATTACTCGCTACAGTCCCGCCTGACTTTCTCGAAACAGTTGCAAAGAACAGAACATTTTTCTTACCTCTTCATCTTCCTCTTGGTCAGCGGCAGATCCTACGAGACATACCATCAAATGACCTCTTACTCTGACCAACAGGACTTTATATTAAGACATTCATATACAATGCGATAAATTACAATTTCATCTTCATGTGCAGTGAAAAAGGATTAAATAAAAAAATGTATTGATAATATTTTGCAGAAATCCAATGGTCCTTGATAAGTCGGCTTCCGCTATTTCCATACGTGCCAACATTTGGAAATCAGAAATCAGGACACTTTCATATTTGTACTCCCCCCCTCCCATAGACCAAAACTCATTATCGTACCATGCGGGCTTATTTGACGTGCATTCCGAACCATTCATACATACGGTTTGATCGATAAAGGAAATCTCTTCTCAATTTGCAGAGAAAAGACCTGGAAAAATACTGATTATGTCTCAAATATTCCTTTAAGAACAGCAATACTTAACGACTGAAATTTTAGAAAATCGAGACGTCCCCATTTTTGGATGTTTTGAAAATCAAAAATCGGGACGGTTGGCAGGTATGAATAATTACTCGATACAAGTTTGTTCTTTTCTCCCTCTCATTTTCCTACATAATTTTCTCGACAATTGGAACTGTTTGCCACATCCCTTTCGAAAAGAGAAAAGTAGCAAAACCAACAAACATACTGCCACCTACAACTTACCATAGGTTGGAATCTCGCCCAGTGTTCGGCAGAATTCTGAAGTGGCATCAAGCACGATCGACCCTGTGATGAAAACAACCAAACCAGTTACAAAATATATCAATTGTGCATGACCATTGCATAATTTGTTAATTAAAACGAAGTAAATTGTAATCGTTATCCCCCCCCCACGCAGTTAGGTGCTGATAGTTCAAAATACTCACCCCCCTGGTCCTGTTCACTCTCAGCCTTCCCAGCTAATGCAACTGTTTCTGCTACCTGGGATTGAAGAAACATTCTTCATTAAGCTTTATTGACCGCTTGTACAGGGTCGGTACCAGTTTAATACTGCGGTGCTTGCTATTTGTCTTCCATGACCGTTCTGGCCATTGTTAATGGCACGAGCGTGCATCTTCCCACCGCAATTCACCAAATTCCTGCACTCTTGCCTGCCGGAACAGGAGAACTGAGTGGTGCTATTTCATAAGCAGGGCCAACTAAAGCCGCTGTTTTCATGAGTTAAATGAGTCAACTCAAATTCCAAAATTTTTATCGTTTTAAATGTGTAATGCAGATACATGGCCAGTGATAGAAATACCTTTTACGGACATTAAAAACTAGTTATTAAAAACATAAACAATACCCTAGCCTTAGCCCTCTAACCTTAACCCAAACCTTAGTCAGCCAGTGATTCCAAAGTCACGTTGAAATTTGACAGTCGAAAACCCAACCCTAAAACCAACCCAAAACCTTTAACCATTTCCATTCATCGATTCACTGAGCCATAACTAGTACATCTTAAAGTTCTGTTAACTCATAAAACAATGTTCCTTAAGCCAACCTGATCAGACAAGCAGAAAGCGCCCCTAATTAAACCAAAGATTGATTCCCATACAGATGAGAAGCGTAGCCGAACAAGTATTCCAAAGTATAAGCAAATAAGGTAATGAGAGGTACTGACAGCAAATGTTCAAAACTCCAAGCATACCTTTTCTGCTCCTGTAGTTTTACTTTTTTGCTTCAGCCGGCGAGACCTTGAAAAATAATGAACACAATTATTGCTGGGATATAATGATACAAACAGCAAGTCTCTTTATTACCCTCAAATGATACAATTTACAATAAAGATGGTCTAAATATAAAGATGGAATAAACACGGCCATTCTTATTTGATTCCCAAACAAAAGCCAATTTTTTTTTTTTAAATTCTCAATAAAGTAAAACCCCGCACGCGAATAAGAACCAAGATTTGTCCGAATTAGCCTAAACACATTCTTATGTGAATAGAGCATACTAGGAATTTAGGCCACACGGGTTGTTTAATAAGTTCTTATTTTCTTAAGAAAAAACCGATTCATTTTCGGTCGGTGTGGTAAATTATTTATATAAATTATGCGCATTCAAATGATCTCCCAATTAACAGTGCATTTCAGTGACTTGTACAAACCCTAAGCCAGGGTTCTGTGTTATTTGCATTACTTTGTGAAGAGCTTATTTTCTTCGATTTATAAACTTTTAATTTTGAATCTATTTGATAAAGCAAGAAGCTCCTTTGAAATTCTAGCCTAAACAGGTTCTTATGCAAAGGGAGTCTAAATAGAAAATCTTAGCCTAACAAGTTCTTTTACATTGGAAGAACTTAAAAATTATAGCTTCTTGTGTGCGGAGTTTTACTGCATGTATATGCCTTTTTAAACACATTTTCTAAACTACAAATGGTAGGTACGAAAACAAATCAAATGAGTCTTGCATTTTTCCTTACCGTTGCAGAGCAATTTGTAGCTCAACTTGTGCCTCATCTTCTTCCAGTTCGATGTTTTTCTCCTCAGACTCAGGACCAAGGATTTCAGCTGAAACGGTAATGCACGGCGAATCAGAACGGAGACATCAAAGCAATCTTATTATCTATTGTATACTACTCTTTTAAAAACGAATTGTCCTGTGAAAGGCCCTTTGCACAGACCGAGTTTATAGTGTCGTGATCCCTAACTTTCAAAATACATAAATTACATAGTTTTGATTTGAAAAAGTAAAAACATCAAAAATTACGGTTTTCAGTAAAGTTTTGTTTGCAGCCCTGTGATTGTGCAGGCGGATCCTAAATTTCTCTAACACATTTTAAGCTTTCAAACCAAAGTCAGTAAGTACTGCTTGAAAACACCAGAGCCTGATTCCTATACCTAACTCAATTTTTGCAAAATTTTCAATACAATATACGTTGATGTTTAAGGATAGAGTTTCGATTAAAATAAAAAGCAAGTTAACACTGGCCACAAATTGTTGCATAGAACTTGCATTTCTTGGCCCAGTTGTTCAAAGTCCGAGTAGTGCTAAACCTTGATTAACGCTGTAGGTTCTATTAAGAGTTAATCTAGATTAGTACTATAATGTGGTATGTTAAAGTGCTCTAATAAATATCCCAAATAATACCTTCTGAGCGTTAGCCTAGAAAGGAAATGGACCTACATGGATAAAGAGAAAAAATCTCTGATCCCAGCGGGATTCGAACCCATGACCTCCGCAACAGATCACCGTTGCTCTGTTCGTAGCACTTCAACATGCCACATTTAAAACCATTGTATATGCTTTATAGTGCTGAGTGGCCAAACCTTATGGTTAATTCTCCAGATTGGTACTAGTCCGGCTTTGAACAGCCGGGCCCTGCACGAAAACATATTAAAAGTTTTGATGCCTTGGACTGTGGGCTTTTTTGAGGGAGGCTTTTTAGAGTGGGGACTTACCAGAGGGGGGCTCATTAGAGGGGGCTTATTAGAAGGGGGGCTTATTAGAGAGGGGCGTTTTAGAGTGAGGGTTTATTAGAGGGGGGCTTACTAGAGGGGGGCTTACTAGAGGGGGGCTTATTAGAGGAGGACTTACTAGAGGCTGGGGACTTAAGGGAGAACTGCAGGTTCTATCTTGGTCATGATGATTAACTAGGGGACTTGGAGAGGAGATCATTAGAATGCCACAAACACTGTTCTTGTAAGCGACCAAGTGTCACTCATCAGATAGCATAATTATGAGCTTGCATTCGTTAAATAAATAATTAATTTTAAACTCGCCTATTTCCAAAAAATCTACAAATTCTTTCAATGTCAACAAATTTCCTCCATCACTTTCTCTCAAAAAATTCTTAAAATATTTGTGAATCTTTAGCAACCACTGTAAAATACTGTGTCATTATGATTCAAATTTTTGGTTTGTATTTTAAATTGAAACAGAAAATTATCAGCAGAGGTTAATGAAATTGTACGCAAAATTCAATAAGACTTGTTGGTCGGCCTTAATGGAGAAAATAAGATAAATATAGTTACCTATTTATTTATTTATTTATTTGTTCATTTATTTATTTATTTATTTGGTCCCAGTTCAAAGAGAACAACTCTAGAGACCCTGTACAGAGAAAGAAGCTGCTCTACTGACCGTCATTGTCAGGATCCATAAAGTCAATGTCCATGCTGTCATCAAACTCTCTCGACCTGCCCTCATCCTCCCTTGACTTTTTCTTCAGGATTGATTTTAGTGACCTGTGACATAGTAACATCACATGAAATGTAGTTTCTGCAATATATATTATGAGGGGGATTTCTCATAAGCCATACAGTTCCTCTTAGCAACCTCATCACAAACCTATTTAATACAGATCATATATTCAAGATCTGATCCTATAATATTATATTCACGAGGTACTGGGGGTAACTATCTGAAATTGCATAAGCAAAATGGAAACAACATCATACTAAATCCACCGATAACAAGAGAGACTTACAATGTAGGGAGCATTCATTATATACAGGGAGTACCAGTTTCGCAAACTGAGAGTGTTGCTCTTATCTTTTTTTCATGGCCTGTCATATCATTCCAATAAAAATATTAAACCCCATAGAAGTTGTGGCACTTTTCTCCATACCCCATATATTTCGTTGTTTCTCCTACCCCAGTCAAAATCCCACAAAATTTTTCCAAACCCCACCAAACTTTTTGTCTAACCTGGTACTCCCAATAAATAAGGAACACTCCCTCATCACCAGCGGGTGATACACAGTAGGTTGGGCACATTATAAGTCGCACTTTAATACAGTTACAAAGTGTATAAACCAACCTGGATCCGTGGTCACCAATTCCATAATAGGAGTCTGCTCCAGCTAACAACTCATCTGCCTGCACAGAACAGTCGGTGATAAACAGATCAACACTCACACTTATCAAAACATCAAGCAGTTTTAACTGACACAGACAGTCACTGATACAAATCTGCATAACAAGTTCATTTTCAGAGGTATGATTGGTAAATAATAAACTTGTCTTCATCTTGACCTCGTTCAACTTTCCAAGTTTGCGAAGTGTAACCATCACTTGAATTTGTGAAAGTTTTGATGTGCTTCAGATGGCCTAAATGAAACAAATGGTGATTACAATGTATACTGAATTTGTCTGGCCCTGTGGATCAGTTCACTAAAATGTGCATATCTGTTTTGCTTTCGACCCTCCAGTCACCCACAACCCTCGGATCACGATATGCTACCACTACATGATACTGTACTTGCTTATAAACATTATTTTATTATTATAAACAAAGTTCATGTATGCACTGCATAAAGGTACTCACCTCTCCCCAGGGGGGCTCCCCCTAAAAAAAAGTTGGGGTTGCTCATCAGAGGTAATAAATTTGACTCCAAAAAGATAGCAAACTGGGCGTGGTCCCTTGAAATTGTACCCTAAAAATAGCAATTAGGGCGTGCAGTTCTTAAAATATTACCCCAAAAAGGAATGCACTCTGAAATGCTTTTTGTAACATTTATTACAAGAGGTTAACTAGAGGCCAGGCAACTGAACACATTATCATCATGGACGGTCTCTCACGATTCTGAGTGGTAATCTCACCAGTAAGTACAGCTGGTTGGCTTTACATAGAACCATAAAAGATAGCAAGACCCCAATATTTAAACCCTAAAAGATGGGGACGAGCACCCTCAAAAATTTTTATGGGGAGTCCTCCCCGGGGATACTCAGTGGTTTACAGAGTCACATTCTTTCAACTGGAGTTGTCCAATTTTTTTTTCAAAAATCTCTGGACACTGAGAATTAATCAGTACTGACAATAATTTTATGTGACGAGTGTTTACCTTCAAAGTCTCTCTCTTCTTCACCTTTCTCCTCTTCTTTGGCTTCTTAAATTTGACCTACAAGAAAAAATATAGATTTTTAGTTACATATTTGTAGAATCACAGGTTGGACTTTTAAAAGATCATGATATTTATTTACTAAAACTACCACAATCCTATATAAAAACCTTTCTTATCAAATCTTACACTTCTTGAAAAATCTAAAAAAACAGTAGTCTTAGGACATGGTTGATTGACTCTATTAAAGAATAGGAATAAACACAATAAAATCTTCATTCAATTTTATTGGCCACAATTCCTGCCAAGTTAGAAGAAAAACACAACTGAGTTATATCTTTCACCCCAGTCATTACTTTTAACTAGATATTTGATTGTTAGAACTGTGAATCAGGAGAGAATTTTGAAATTTCATTCTTACTCCGGAAAAGACAGGATAGGGTCAATTGAATGCACCCTTATATATGGGAACAGAAGTAGTCGTGAAAAGGATTCGGGTCATTGCAATGAAGCGGCATCTCCTGCTATACAAATATGGAAATTAACAGAAGATCAAGTGTCACTAGTGCACCAGATTTGGGCATGTCTTTATTCAGGGTTCATACTGCTAACAACTCACAAAAACCTTTTTAAAACCCGAATTTTTGGAAAATTTAAGACCTACTTTTCTTCAATCTTTTATTCAAAAGTTAAAATTCAAGCCAACTTATGTAACTCGTAACTTCTGTTCTGCTATGCAACAGTTTTGGCATAACACAAGAAAAGTAACGAGCCCCTTCTACATGTAACATGTGGCGTGGGTCAACTGCTGCATGAAAACTTGTATCAAGTGTTGCTTGCATCAATACAGATTCAATCTTCCCAAAACTTGACCATGAGAAACATATTTCTCTTGTAGCAGACAATGAACTTAACGAATTGGGAGTCTAAGAGAAATTATTTCCTTATATGGATGAGACTTTGTTATGCTAATGGAGCTGTATATATGTTGTCGTGGGGCAGAGTCAGTTCATTGTGGTTCTGGCTTTGAAACTGTTTAGTTTTCAAAGTTATATATTTATTGTAGTTGCATAGTGTTGGATTCATGCGCCAACTGTACATGTACAACTGCATATATACTTACCATTTCCTCCTGAGTGTAGTACTCAGCAGCCAACTGGGGTCTGTCCATCTGTAAAGAAACCTAAGGGGGAGGGGAGGGTTAATGGGTTTTGTCTATCAGCAAGTTTTAAAGTCTACAAAGCTGCTCTGTGGAAGTATGTATGGTATGGGATGGACACTTGATGAATAAATGCATTACTAGTACAGACAAGGGTTTATGCATGCATGCCTCTTGTTGTTTAACATTTGTTTATAGTTGTTTTTGTTTTCTTTTATATCTTACAAGAATGAACAAAAAGAAAAGGAAAAACAAATAATGATAATATTATTATTAACAATATTTTTTTAATAATAATAATAACAACTTTATTTGATCAACTTTTTAAAT
>JAOBRH010037795.1:0-12160 GCA_027575125.1 Umimayanthus parasiticus | reverse complement strand
ACTTTTCTGGTGGTGCATCCCTTACCTGAAAACAAATTGACGCACGGACTGCGACACGTGCACGCGAGCCTGACAGCTTTCGAAATGTCCGATCATGCAAGAATTCCTTCGTTGGGTATAAACATTTGAATTACGATAATCTCTTATTTTGGGGGAACAAAAAAACAAGGGCAAAGGCTTCTGAAGAGGGGAAACTGAGACCATCAAAAGTTCAAGTGTTTAAATTTTGAAACTCTCGGGCATTTCGTGTGCTTAACAAGCTACGAGATTGTTTTATAGCTAGCCTGTGCAGTTGACGAAATATTGTAAAGCCAGTGACTCTTTAAATGACAAAACCCCAAAAAAGTGTTCTACAGGAAGTTTTCGATGTAGATTTCAATGTCATAAATGTCTTGAATGAAATCTCACGGTAAAAAGGAAAAATCTGAACTTATGAATAGTTTATCTTCTGAACGCCTTGTTTCAGGGACCGCGGAGAAGGACTGCGCACGTCCCCCCTCCCCCACCACCACCCCACTTTTTTTTCAAAATCATAAAGAGTTAATAAGAAAAATTTTCCTTGCTTTTTTTATCGCCTTACATCGCCCTGACAAGGATAAACAAAACCGAATTTTTTTCACACCTCTGCTTATTTTTTATACACATAAATATTGCTTAGATTATAAAATATACTTGAAACAAAGCCTTTTTTCTCTTTTTTCTTATTTTGTCAATATATATGTCTTGTAACTAGTTTTGCTTTAAAATCACAGACACTTGTATTTTAAATATACTCAAATGTAAACTCTGTTCTAGACACTTGCACCTGCAAGTCACTAACGAGCCCCCTTCCTCCTCTCCACCCACCCTCACCACCCCTTCCCCCGTAGACTTTCGGTCTGCACGATTTCTTCCGGTCCTGGTGCGCCCGGTGCGAAGTTTCTTGTGACTTCGGCACTTCGAAGCTTTTTCGCGCCTTCGGCGCTCGGTTTATTCGGTATATTTGGTTTATTTCTGGGATTTTTGCCCTTTTCAATTTTTTATCGTGCCTATATATCGTGCCATTACCAAAAATATCAGCGAGTTGACTTGCAGGGTGTCAAGTGTCCTATTTTTCCTATTTTCTGAAAAAATCCTATTTTTTCCTATTTTTCGCCAAAATTCCTATTTTTTCCTATTTTTCAGGAGTGTTTTTCGACTTTCATATTATTTTTTTCTCAAAAGTTAAACGAGGCGTCCGAAATAAGGAGAATCAGTTGCTTGGGTAAAAGTCACAGTTGCGAGAGAGCAAGTTTGTGGTCTTTCCCGCCAAAATGATCACATGATCAGCCGGCATCTGTCGTTTTGCCTCAGTACATTCGTTCATGACAGTTTGTGTATTTGGGCGTCTATTTTGCGTGTATTTCCGTATTAATTTTACGAAAGGAAGTTGTTGCTGCTGTTGACAAGTCAGATTTGCCATTTAGCATGTACTTTGATGAAACAACGACAGCACAGGTAAAGAAGCAAATGGATCTGACCCTCTGTTACTGGTCGCCTACTCACAATGAAGTCACTGTAACATTCTACACTGTCTTACATTCTATACTCTGTTTTTGGACATGCTGAAGCTGACAAAGTAGTGTCAAGAATAATCGAGCAGTTCCATGAGGACAACATTCCTGTGGACAAACTTATCACACTTGTGAGAGATGGACCTTACCTAAATAGGGCAATCATGAGAAAGATCGAGCAAACTATCAAAAACGAGCATCCAGAATTTAAAGGATATGCTGATCTTGGAAGCTGTGTTAATGTCGTACATAACGGTTTTGGTAAAGGTCTTGAAATGTATGGCAAAGACATGATCAGCTATGCTTGGATCTTCATGCCATCTTCAAGTACAGTGCCGCGAGGAGAGAGGACTACCAGCAACTGCAGGCCAACTTAGAAGCTGATATTGAGACCTTCCAGCAGCACACAAAAATTCGTTGGCTAAGCATTGGCCCTGCCACTCGCCGTGTGCTTGAACAGGACACGATCTGTCAGTTTATCAAGGATCTTGAGAAAGATAACACAAGGAAACCGAAGAGCATCAACTTCAAGCGGGCAGCAGCATTACTAGCCACAGGTGAACAGAATGTGACAAGAGTTATGTTGAAGTTTCTAAGTCCAAGCACTGTCCCAATCTTTGACGAGTTTCTAACTCTGTTGCAAGCAAATGGTCCAACCGTACATGTGGTATATGATGCAATGCACTTGATCCTTTTGACGTTAATGAGAAGATTTGTTCAGGCAGATCAACTGAAAGATGTACATGGCTCGGCACTGCAATCTGTCTCATGCCAAGATGTCAAGGATCGACTTCCTGACGGTGAACTTGTTATAGGTAATAACACAAGGAAGTATTTAGCACTGCCGAAGCCTGACAAACAGAAAGCAGCACTCCTTGGCATGCGTGCATTTGGGGGGCAGCCGTACCACACTTGCGAGACAAATTACCTCTTAGCAAATGGGTTCTCAAGGATCTAGGATGCCTAAACCCTTTAAAGAGAGAACGCAAGTCTACAACCATCTCCATCTAGAATCTTTCAAGGAAACTGTTACCAGTTTTGGATGAGTGGAAGCTCCACCAGAACGATGGTGACATATCAGACATAGATACCAACCAGCGAGTTGACCTATTGTAACGCTGTGTTTTTGCTGACATCTGTTGAAGGTAATGGCCGTTATCAACTACTTCCCCGTCTGGTCAAGTCATGCCTTGTTTTGGCCCAAGCAAATGCTGACTCTGAGCGTAGCCTTTCGGTGAACGCCAGAGTTGTAACAAAGAAAAGATCAAGACTTGGGGAGCAAACCATTGTTGGCTTGTGGCTCCTAAAGGATGCAGTAAAGTTCCACGACCCAGTAAACTGCAGACCGGAGATCCCTGTCACCAAAGAAATGAGGAAATCTGTACATTTGGCACACTCGGCGTACAAGGCAAGATTAGCCCAAGAAAAGGAAGAGAAGAAGAAGGAGTTAGAAGAAACTAAGAGAAAGAAAGAGGAAGAAGAAAGACTGAAGATAGAAAAGGAGAAGTTGTTGAAGTCCAGGGATTCTTTGGCAAAGAACGAGGCCGATATTTTAAAGGACGAGAAGAAAGCAAGAGAAGATTTAGAAGCTGCAGATAAGTTACTAAGTGACGTAACCTCCAAACTAGACGATGCTCTTTCAGCGTCAACTGTGAACAGGCAGAGTGTCAGTGTTGCAACTATGGTGCTTGACACTGCAAGGAACAAGCGAGAACAGGCAGTGCAGCAGTTAAAGGCAGGGGGTGAGAAGCGGAAGTCCTTGGACACTAAAACACACAAGTTTCTTCAAAAGGCTATTCCTTCAGCACAGCCACCAGCAAAAATCTAAGAAATTGAGTTAAGAGCTGTCACTTTTGTGACGGATGATGTTATAACTGTATAGTTGAAGTTGTAACTTGTTTTCCGAGAGCTATGTTTTCTTGATGCACATGCATGGATTGATATGTAATGTAAAGATTCATAGATTTTCTTTGCTACTCATTGATTACAGGGACAGAACATTTATGGATTTAAGCAGTGTGCGTGGGAATAAGCTCAAAAGCGGTTTTCACATCATTATAAATCGGTAGATGTCAGAGTGCAAATAAAAGAAATGTTCCTATTTTTTCCCTATTTTGAAGAGACAGTTCCTATTTTTCCCTATTTTTCAGCATTTTCATTCCTATTTTCCTATTTCTTGCAAGTCATTTGGCACTTTTAAAACACCCTGGACTTGTGACAAGTCTTCCCCCCCCCTGCCCCCTCACATTTCTCGTGAAGAAATTAAGTTTTGCCGAGGATAAATTAAGTTTTGCCGTGGAAAAATTAAGTTTTGTCGTGAAGAAATTAAGTTTTGCCGTGGAGAAATTAAGTTTTGAGGTGGAGAAATTGAGTTTTGCCGTGGAGAAATAAACTTGTCGTGGAGAAATTGACTTTTGCCGTGGAGAAATTGAGTTTTGCCGTGGAGAAATAAACTTTTGCTGTGGAGAAATTCACTTTTGCCGTGGAGAAATTCACTTTTGCCGTGGAGAAATCAACTTTTACCGTGGAGAAATTTACTTTTGCCGTAGAGAAATGGACTTTTGCCGTGGAGAAATTAACTTTTGTCGTGCCCTGATGGGCCACCGTAGAATAAAGTATCAGATATTCATTAATAAAATGCTGGCACGAGCTTAATCCCTATTTTAGCGGCGAAGTCTGCTGCCTTAAGAATCTCGACAAGTTCACGTGATGTATGGATTAGATTGTTTGGCTAGGAAAAAATCCAATGCTTAAGTCGTATTAAAAAGATTAATGCGGAATTTGACAATTCAACAATCGAGCGAGTTGAAACTATGCCCGGAAATACGTTGTTTATTTGTGGCGATTTCATCAAGGAAACCGGTTCAAATTTGTACAATAGCAAGTGCTTAAAGGCAATTCTGTGTCTATTGTTGAACAACAATCCAAGTGCGAAATAAACGAAACAGATTAAACAAAGCGACATTGTATGTTCTGCCGTTTGCAAAGAACAGCAAGAGCAAGTCTATATGTCGGTCGGGAGTTTGCAATGAGCAGCTAAAGCAAGTGTGTAAGTCGGTTGGGCGTTTCTACGACAGGTAATTATATATTCATATAAATAGATGATTCATTAATCCTTTGAGTTGAAGATAATTGTACATTTTAAAACTTTGATCAACCTTACAATTTTTACCTTATTTAATAGGAAATGAATTAAGATATGGACATGTTCTAGACCATCTAAAAACATGTATTAAGGCCACTTTCCATAGAGAAAAGAAAGACCCACGACACATCTGACTCTACATGACAACATCCCATGGACTTCAGGAGAGGACAGAACTTTATTAGTAAGAGTGACAAATAAAATATTAAGCTGGATACAACACCAATTATCGATCCTGGCGGCAATCTGACTTTCGGTTTAATACAGCTGGTAGAAAAGTCGCTAAGTTGACCACGCAGCTCAGTATTCAGTCTCGTCCAGTTATCCAGTATTTTAGCTACGAAGTGTACTAGTGTCGCACATCATCTCGTTCTTCTCTGGTGTTGAGAAACACAGAAGAAAATACCAGACTCTATCGCTGTACGTTTTCTCGTGTCAGGTTTATCAGCATAACTGAAAATGCAACCTCGTGGCCGAAACTTTTATAAGAAAGAGCAAGACAAAGGCAAAGAAACAAGACCTTTTACTAATCATTGTTTATGGATTATGGAGCCTTCTAATAAGATTGTACAGGTGTACACAGTAACATGGTCTAGGATTAAGTAGACTTTTAGAATTTCGCTTCTGAACGACAACCATCCAGAAAATCAAATGTCAAACGTTCCTGTCGAGTTTAGGTAAGTTTTTATTTTAATTGCAGTGGTGAGCGGATTTCGTTCAGTACTCGAGTACAATAATGACATCGAAGAATTCATAGTCAGTCGAGATGGATCTAAGAATTTCGTCATTAACTTAATTTGAACACAATCGATAACGACGGCTTCAGGGAAAAGATATAGTAGTAGTAGTGTTGGCGAGGTATGTCCCGTTGGGTAAGATTATATCAATACGACACTAACAAAACACTAGGCGACTTATTTGTTTTTTCCAAAGTAATTTACTTCACAGGGAGGTCAAATTATTTTGTCAAGGATAACAAGATCCTAGTAATTGAATTTTGATTCCCGAGTCCCCAGCGATAATTCTCGCAGAAGCCACTCCAACATTCCTTGTGATAAACGATTAACGACAATTTTACAAAGAACGAGTCAACACACTGGTTCCCTATGTTCAACTGCACTAGATTTCTCGAACACTGTATTTGCTATTTAAACATATTTTAAATGAGATCGGACCACTTGAAGTATAAATTAAATTTCCTGCTGACAGCCTTTCCACTCGATGTAATCTTACTAAATATTGTCCCAATTAATTATCGACCTGAAAAATAACTCATGTTGATTAGTTGCATGCGAGATTATCTTATGATTCAAGTACAGTGCAGTTAAATAGTTTCGATCGATTTTGATGTTGGGTACATCAATTAGGGACCGGCTTGCATGTTTGAAAAGAAACATTTCAGTTTCAAACAAAACAAAGCTGTTCGTGGCTTTTTTCTTTGCACGAGGTCTATGTTGGCTTAAAAAGAATTCTATACATTTTTCAGTACTATTCATGATCAAATACTAAACACCAAGAGGAAATGGAGTGATAAAAATCGAGGTTGCTTGCTATCGAGACTGCAACTTACTGTGCTACTAACATATTTTGGACAATAATGTCTTCGGAGTGTAGTAAAGCTGTCAGAGTTTTGATTCATCGAAACCATCAAGAACTGAGCACAAACAAAATGAAAATTATTTTTTGCATAAAGTGACTCCGATCAACTGTTCTCGCCTTGGCGGAAAATTACCCGCTTAGGTTTCACGAACACATGCACTAAATTCATTTCTCAGATATGCGAATGACTAAATCCCAGATTAGTAAGGCTTAGTAAAGAACTTAAGACAATGGAAATGAAATATGCGACGTGTGTTGAATTTATCTTAACTCAGGATAAATGTCAGATCGAATGTCAAAGCGGAAAATGGACGTCTTCATTTAAAAACTGAATTTGATCGACACTTGAGTATGACTTGGTAAACACACGGAATAAAGTAAAGTTCGAACTCAAAAACTCCTCAAAGCAGATACTTCAAAGCCCATTATGGACGAAAGCCCTGCTAAAAACGATCATTCAAGTGAAGAACAGTCCGGCGGAGCTGAGCCGCACCTTTCGTTCTCCATAGAGAGCATTTTACGAAGGAAGGGGCCCTACCGAGCTAGTGCTCAGGAAATGGGGCCCTGCAGAGCTAGTGCTCAGGAAATCGAAAACGTCAAAGAAATAAACTCAAAGCAAAAAGTACAACTTACGAGTGCTCGAGATGACTTGTTGGTTCGCCTGCCGTGGTTAGCATACACCCGCTATTCTCCTCCCAAAATTCCAAGTAAGTTCTAAGTATTTTAATAAACCATTCTTTTGTGCAATTTTGCCCCGAAAGGAGTGTTTGTTTGCGCAATTCCAGTCTCTTGTTGGTCTAGTTCCAACCACACAAGTAGTACTTGTGTCTTCGAGCAGAAGTATACTAAAGTTTTTGATACAGCACAAGTACTAGTGTTCTTGATTTGGCTTTAGTTAAGGTGTTTCTCGACGTAAAAAGTTGACAATGGAACAGGATCTGTGAAATCGATAGACATATGTCGCTCAGTTCAACCATTCAACTTAGCAATGTTGTATTTAACAACGTTATATTAAAGTTTTATGTACCTTTGGCTTGTGCATGAACATTATATATTCCCCTCTAATTAAGCGTTATTGCAGTTGATAAATACTTTTAAGCAATAAAATGCTTCTATTTTCGATCAGTCAGTGTCTGAGCCACAATTTATCAATCAGGTCGAACTCGGACAACTTGTACTCAGTCCTTGTCTGTATTAGTGTCTACTAAACTCATAGGGCCGTTTATTAAAACGAAGTCTAAACCTTAGCCGGTGTTCATCCTTTGTTCAAAGGTGTTAGAAACAATAGTTAGACACTGGCTAAAGTTTAGACTTCGTTCAAATAACCGGCCAATGAAGTCTAAAGAAACAGATTCGGGCCAAAAGTTATCATTTGCTAGTTTGCCAAAGTCGAATCCTGTTACTCTGTTAGTACAAAAAAATAATGGAATTAGCCATTGCTTTTGTCAGTGAATGTAAAGTGTAAACTCTCGCAAGTACAGCGGAAGATTGATAAACATTTCACGTTAATATAAAATTAGATGGATGAAAGCAAAACCAAGTTTCTTTTCTTTTACTTAGCGAGAACTCAGTTGTTGGTCCGACGACGAAAACGGTGCTTCCTAACATTGCTGAAAACATGAAGTCGATAACCTGGCGCGCTCTGATTTGTGTGCTACTGTTTTTGTTCACTCTCAAAGTAAACTGTACAGCTTGCACTGGTGTAATAGGAAACAACCAAGCGTCAAGGTTCAATGGAAAGACTATCCAAATTGGGTTAAACGAAACTTTCAGAAAACATCTTTGTTTTACAAGTTCTCAGTGTTGCTCCATGCTAAGTTAACAAGATGAAAAGCTTTTCATTATTAACCCTATTTCTGCCAAAAATGTTGTTTTCAGAAAAAAAGAGCCGAGAACGCTGTTATATATCCAATGGACTTGTATATGCAGTTGTATAAACTGAAAAAAGTGATCGTTCATTTTGCTTGTTATTTCTCTAAATCTGGAAGGTTGAGAATTTTGCAAAATCGGCTTTATTACTGAATATACACCTAGACAATAATTGAATAATAAAATCAAACCGTGTTTGGTGTCGCGTTACACTCTTTTCTTATATAAGAACCCTTTTTTATAAAACATGAGGCTGAAAAATGCCGAAAATTTAGGAACATGCTAAGAACACACCGAGACTGAGGAAAGGCGAAGAACTTCTATTTTTGATACTCTACAAGATCATGGAAATAATTTGTTTTCCCCGCTAATATTCATCAGTGCAACATCGCCTGTACAACTTTGTTCATAAATCTTCTTTGTTTATTATTATTATAGTTTTTCTTGCCGGCCAGGGTAGCGGCTAATTCAATAAAGCGTGTATGTTTTTCAGTGTGCCTCCGGTTGGCTTGTACGAATGGAAAATAACAAATGCACCGACACAATACTAACACTTGAGTTTAAGTACATTTTAAGAACATTTGAGGCTGAACTCCTCAAAATATTTAAGAACATTCAGCCTCAGCCCAAAACTTAGACGTTCTTATATAAAAAAGGAGAGCCTGCTTAATTCAATTCAATACGCCCTTCTTTCAACTCTCTCATGTGTTTTTTCAAAGACATGCAGAAAAGTGTTCACTTTTTCTGTCAGGATGTTATGATCATGAAAATGTGCAAACTTTGCTAAAAAGATATATTAATTAGTGCAACGATGGATTGATATTCAAACTACTCTAAAAGGATATCATCACATTTGTCTTGCTTCACCCAGCCAGCACCCACAAGTATATCCAAAATTTTCTTCATTTTCTTCTTACACACCTCAATACTCTCATTGTTTGCTATAGTATAGGTGGATCAAAGCAGTTTGCACTCCGTACCAGGTTATATCCACTGCTTTCTAGACTCCATTTCCTGAAGCTCGGATATCTTCTTTGTTTTGACCAGCTCCTTCAATGACCTGCCTGTAATCTTGACTTCTTATCGGTTGGTTCTAACTTCAACAGTTTCCAGTGTATTTGCACTTGCAGTTACTTTTTTGTTCTCTTGAATTTTGCGAGAAAGAGGAGGAGCTGCTTTGCTACTGAATTGAAAAAATGTAGTTTTGCCAACCTGAGTGGATCTTTGCATCAATCTTGCACACAGTCATATTACTTGGTACTGGGATTAGAAACCTCTTTCTTCTCAACTAACTTGACATACTCTTCTGTGATTTGTGCTAGAAACCTGCACTTTCAATACTGAAAACAAAAGAAAACTTGGACTTTGACTCACTTGCACTTATTTTCAAGGACATTTCGGTCATTTTCAAGGACCTGAGTCTAAATTCAAGGGTTTTCAAGTCCTTGAAAACAAAAAATATAATTGAAGGTCTGTCAAGGACCGCGGGAACCCTGACCAATGTTACTGGCTCAATCATCATTGGCGATGTTGGTACATATTGGAGACATAAGATTGTCCGACAGACAGGCTCGCTCATGAGATTGGCTGTCTATCCCTTTCCGACAAACTGCTACGATTACTCGCCGTAATTCTGGTTTTATTGTATTGTGAAGTAAATATAAGAAATTTCTAAATTTCTGTGTTTAGATAACTTGTGTTATATCAAACACGAATGATTCATCCATGAAAACTCAGCAACAAGATCGCACAAACAAACAAAACAAAACAAGACAAAGAAAGAGAAAGAGAAAGATTGATTAATACAAAGAAAGGAATGGCGTAATCAAAATTAAGCTTATCTATAAATTTTAGAGCTTATTCACGAACTACATTTTAACAAAGAAATCATTGGACAAGGGTCCAAAACTTGTCATTTCATTTCTATGCGGTTTCAATGAAGAAGCTTAAATTTATGTTTTAATTCAATTTAATGGAGGCTAAAAAACTGACAAAACCTCAAGCAAAGTTTTTAAGCAAAACAGTCGATAATCACAAGTTTCCATTCCTTAATAACATGTGCGGGCTCAGTCGATCATAATCTTTTTTCTTTGCCTTTAAACTCATAAGTCTGATAACTGAGGGGTCGCAGCTACCTTAACAGCAAAAAAGGAACACGCTTTGTTAACAGTGCATGAACTGGCTAATTGTCTATACACACAACTGCCTACCCTGACTTATTTCTGGCACCACCAATTTGAAAGTGATTGAATTGATGGGGTACTTTAGTTTGGCCACAAAAAGTGATTACAAGTTAGTTTGTGACCATCTAGCTACTAATAGACCAAAGCCGTTACACATCGTGTTCTCAAAAGATTTTCTACACTTCACACTTCATTTGAGAGTACATAAAGGCAATTTAAAGTTTGAGGTGGACAGTTTAATACCTGAGACGTTTTGCATACAGCAGAATTTAGATTGCTGTGTAGCGTGTAAAGGAAAATACATCAACTAATAACAGTACTGCATTTTCCAGACGAGATTATCATGACAGTTGTTAAGAAAAGTTTTAAGTTCGGGAGTATTGCACAGAAGGCTTTTGCAACAACAGTCGATCTACAGTTCTCACGATGAAACAGCAACTTATCCGAACTTCGAAAATTTGGCACTTTATCCTTTATACTGAAACTGTCTAAAATTTTGAAAGGACAAGTAAGAGTTTTGATGATGAAAAGTTGATTTTGTACCAACTCTTATGGTTAATCATTTGAGTAAAATTTTCCCACAACGACTCACTGTCGTTCTTTGAAATATGTTTGTCCGGCCGACATCAAGGGGAAGGCTTTCAGCCCGAAACCGACCGAATATGAAATTTTAGGGTTGACAAGTTCAGTTGATGCTAAATATTTAGAATCGATTGGGTGTTCGTAAACACACATATTATTTCATTTGTCCTAAATGAAAGCACGCAACTTTTAGAATGACGATACAGCAAAAGCAAGCAAAAGTAAGACTTACGGATTTTCTTTTTCAACAGGAGCTAAGCCAAGAAAAGGCCATCGAAGACACAAGTTGGACAAAAATCCCAGGATACCATTTTCCTCCTTTCAGCTTGCCGCTCTAGAAACGAAATTCCTACAGGTGCATTACCTGTCAAGCTCGGAAGTGAGTGAGCTTTCATCGAACCTTTGCGTCTCCGACCACCGAGTGAAGATCTGGTTTCAAAATCGACGGGCGAGGGAGAAGAGACTGAGGGTTTCCGAAGGATCTGGAAAACCAATTCGGATTGATGAAAACAACTGATTTGACTTGTTTCGCAACAACCGCATTATATACATCATATTTATATCTGTAAGAGGTAAATGAGATTTTCTCCTTAGAATCACAGGTACTTAAACTGAAATGAAAGAAGAAACACAAAAATCTCGATGTTAAAATCTTGTATTCCTGCTGAGTCACGGGGAAAAATGGCATTTTTGCTCATAATAGTTTTCTGATCTTCTCCAACCTTCTTCATCAAAGAAAACACGTTCCACTTGTAGTATTATATAAAGTTTCATTATGTATTGAAGCTTCTTATTGTAGTGACTGGGTTGAAGCTTCTTATGTTTGCAATATTTGACAGTTAGCTGTTATAACGTTAAAGTTAATGATGGCAAAGGCTAATATGTAGGAAACCTGTGTGAGCAAATTTTAGTTGGCTACTAATAATTCGAATCGTTTTTGTTTCCTCTATAACCACCCCCCCAATCCCTGTAATAAGCCCACTGCCTCCACCAATTATAAGCCATAATGAATATAAACTCACCCAGGACTTATAAGCTGAGATACACTGTGTAGATCAAACATGCCTAGTAATACACGCCCAATCGTTGTGTAATTTGAGCCCCAAATCTATTCCTATACGTTTAAAAGGGTTCTCAAAAACTATTCTTAGAAAAGACAGCCCACCTAACATATACGTTGTGGTTTGAGTGATCGTCCGGGTTTGTAGTGTAGTCCTGAGAAGGACTGTTGTTGGTGTTGACTGACGTTT
>JAOBRH010036684.1:0-12161 GCA_027575125.1 Umimayanthus parasiticus | reverse complement strand
ATGAAATGTATTAAAAAAAATGACGACTGACAGGTTGAGACCCTCAAACTTCAGATATAGGCTCGCTCCGTGTTTAAGAATGGTTTCGGAGTTGTTGGGATTTAGAGGTTGCCAAAGTCAAATCTTTTCTCACGGATTTGGAGTAAAAGAGGTTCATTGAGAGTCATTTTACGCATAACGGTTTTAGAGTTCAGGTCTTTCTACGGCTACGGATGATACAGACAATATTTATCTTTTACGACTTACAGTTAGCTCACAGTCCTACTGGATAACTGATCGGTGTGTACAAATTGTAAAGAACACGGAAAAGGTGCTTCATTTAAAAAATATCATCTGGTTATCAGCTAACTTGGTAGTGAAGCTAAGCCAAGCCAGCATACATTCTTGTTTGATAAGAATCTTTTGTAAGAATATTTATACTGAAAAACAGTCCCCAAATAGTTAAGATCAAAGAATACGTTAAGAACATACTGAAGCCGAGGGCCAAGAGTAAGAAACGGCTGTATATATTTTTATAGTAAAATGGAAATAATCTTTACTGAACATCAGCTACTCGGCAAAAACTACAATGTACATCTTTAGCTGTAACTAAGTATACTCACTAATTTTACAACAACAATGAGACCCAAAACATAAGAACACTTTAAGAATGATCTGAGGTTGCATTGAGAAGACCTGGGACAAATGCTACTGATCGCTACTGTAAACCTGCCACAGGTCTAAACTGCTGCGCTCACTTTCTTTTAAACCATGATGCCAGGGCTTACACTCCAGGGGCTAGCAAGGTTGTGTTCAGTTCATTCTGTATTAACATATTAGAAGCTTTATTTAGCAGTCTATCTACCTGGCATATATACATCTCGGCAACCGCACTTTTCCACCACGTACTTCGTCACACAAGTCAGTGAACACCCGGATGTTGTGTACTTCGCAAAGAATGAATCCTCCTTCACCGAGCTGACGCAGTGATTTTCGTATGGAGAAGGAAGGTTTTCAACCTAATTTATTATTGAAATAAATTCAGAATTAAACACGTTGGTTATCAGTATATGGCAAGTTTTTTTGGTAGGTACAGAAGGGGACGCAAGTGGAAAAGTATCATTAACAAGTGGAAAACTATTATTAACAAAATTAACGAAACTATGTTCAATGCAATTTATGATTGGATGACTAAATAAAAAATGATTAAAAAATGTCTGTATAAGACAGAAGATTGACTAATTTGCCTTCCTATTCCTGGTAGGAATAGCCAAACTTATTTAGATTTTTATATGCACGATGATGGCTTGACCAATATAAGATACGATTCGCCTTTAATAAATTTTAGATTATATATAGTTAATATTTATAACTTTATTTTATAGAACAATGGCGAGGTTTTATCACTTGAACCTTGTTCTTGCGGATAGCGGCGAATGTTGCTGTTCCCGGAGACACTGCGAATCCAAGCTCATGGATTAGCGCGGGGCTGTCCTGGTCGTGTAGCAGAACTTTAAAGCCAGCGAGGTCAGTCAGTTCACCGAAATACTCGTCTTGGTTGACATTAAGCCGTAGTCTGAGGGCAAAGTCGATGCCAGCCTGCCTCGTTTTCAACAAAGGATGACCATCTGCCCCTGCAACAAAAGCATAAGACGTTTTTAAAAACATAAAGATATTGTTTTCTTTTTACATCTTTATGTAAAATAGGTTAAAACTTCAACGAGCTTATATTTTCAACCTTTTCTTGTTTTAAAAACTCTTTATTAACTTTACATAGACTTTAACACGATGTTGCCCCTGTACACATAAATGAAATACCTTCAAAATTTCACCTCACTTTTTGCCTACAAATGTAATATTGCTCATGAATGATGCTACATACTGCTTATAATTCAGATGCAACAATTAAAATTGCAAGTTTTAAATGACCAATTGGTATTACATTTGAGCTTATGCAAACGCAATCTATCTGTAATTGGTTTCCGTGACAAACAAGTTAACATATTTGCAATCATCAAAATGAATGCTGTGCAGTAGAGCCAGACGTGACAACTCTTGTGACGTACTGTAATGCAAAAATGATTGGATCAATACCCAGTTCAACAAAGGGATTACAATGATGGGATCAGAAACAAGTTCAGCAAAGGGATTATAATGCCAGTTCAACAATTTAAAGAGATTGTAATGATTGGGTCAGAAACCTGTTGAACAAAGGGATTACGTTGATTGAATCAGAAACCAGCTGAACAAAAGGATTACATTGGTTGGATCAGAAACCAGTCCAACAAAGTGACTACAATGATGGGATTGGGAACCAGTTCAACAAGGAATTACATTGATTGGATCAGACACAAGTTCAACAAAGAGATTACATTGATTGGATCAGAAACAAGTTCAACAAAGGGATTATAGTGCTTGTTCCACAAAAGGATTGTAGTGATTGGCTCGGAAATTAATTTAACAAAAAGATTGTAATGACTTGTTCAGAAATCAGTTCAATAAAGGGACTATAATGATTGGATTTACTTAGAAACCAGTTTAACAAAGAGAAACAATTACTGGATCAGAAACCAGTTTAACGAAGAGAGTATAGTGATTGGATCAAGAAATCATTAGTTTCCGTTGTCACAATGTTTACTTTTGCAAAAAGAATATCAAACGGCTAAATATCTTTTATAATAGTTCAACTAAACGCTTTCGGCGGTAGGACATCTTCAGAGTGATCTGAAATAATGAAAAAATGTTGTTCTTACAGAACGGTCGTACTGGGTCTGATTGCGGGAGATTCGCAAATACTAAATCACTTAATAGTAGAAGAAAACTGTTGTTGTGAAAAAAAACTCCAGAGAGCGATGGGAAACTAAACAATTTATGTGGATGGCCTTGGTTAATTTTCTTACAATTAAAACCTTTTGGATGTAATTATGGAAAAAATATTAAAGTTTAAATCAATGTTTTAACAACAAGTGTAACATTTTTGTCAAATAATGGACTAAGTGCATGAGCGTGCATCTATTATATCCAGTTTTGTCAAAGACTTATTGGGCAAATTTCCAAGCAAAAATGCAAATTCTGTTGCCGGATTTGATACATATGCAAATTTATCCATAAACAGTCTCTGTTGCAATTTTGTTGTTTTAGTGCAAAAACGCAAATAACGAAAAACAACCGAAAGCGGCCTTTAAGAAAGGTCACCATGGCAACAGAAGGATACCCGAAAGCATGTCTTCAGCAATATGGTTTTAGACGTCGTCTGGCATAAAATCAGGGAAAGCGAGGCCTACGTTCTGGCCGGGTGTCGACCATTCTGTTCCTATCCTTTATGTCTACCATGTTGTTTAGTATTTTAGAACATACTCCTTTCGGCAGCAAAATCGGCCGCCTTTAAGCCTGGTTTCCATATAATCGTCCCGATCGTCCCAATCGCCCCGATCGTCTCAAAACATTTGCCAGCGATCGGGGCGATTATAAGGAAAGCACTGGATCGCCTCGATCGTCCCAAACGCGCGCTCACACAGTTGAGTAGCTTGAATCTGTCAACCTTCTTTGGGCGCAAATACGGTTTCAAAATGGCGGCAAGAAATCGCAGAGCAGCCCTTGCTGCAATATATTTAACTGTATTGACACTGAGTTATACGCCGAAGGAGAGAAAGGAAATTACGAAGAAAGCACCGACCTGAAGCTGACCTTACATTCTTCTTCTTCTTCTTCTTCAAAAATTGCCCGTATGCATTTCAAATATTTTTGTATTTCTTTTCCGCTTCTGCAGCGTCAATACTGAAATTTCACCAATTTTTTCCAACAGTTTTAACCTAAAAGTTTTAAGAACTTGTTATTGTATTCTCGTGAGAATTCGTTGTAGAGACATTCGTGCTTTTGCACTTCTTCAATGAAAAGGCAAGTGTTGAATTCAACGGTCTTCCCGCTGGCATTGGTACTTACCCCTAAATCCAAATATAAGTACAGAAACAATGCAAGTATTGGTTGATGAGGATACTCCTAACTTGGCAGGAATTGTGACGAATAAGATTCAACAAAGTTTTATTCTGTTTATTCCTATTCCGGAATAGAGTCAATCGAACGCGCCCTAAAGGTGTTAATAGTATGTTTTGCAAGTGTGTGTGTAAATGCATTCAAAGGTCTTTGAAAGGCTGTCTCCAACATCTCCCACTCTATTCAAAATGCATTGCTATCGCCTGTTTGGCAAAATCAAATGTTAAATTCTCACGATATTTAATTGCAGTTCTCCGTCCTATTTTCAACATTTGTAGAAATAAACATTCTTTATTCTCAGCCTGAGGTAGGTTCTTAAACATGTTCCTAAATTGTGTCATTTTGAGCATCAACGTCCTCATAAAGGGAAAAGACGCTGTTTTTGGCACTACTCTATACCACGCAACGCAAATTGCCCTCCATGCTTTAAATAGAGAAAAATACGATAGGAAATCATTAAGATTTTCAAATACGTCTTGTGTGGTTAACCATCAATATGTCAGCAGGTGCCAAATGCAAAAACAACAAACCTTTTCAGAAAAGGCGGCTATCATCCTACAAAATAGCTCAGATTGAATTTGGTTCATTATCCTTTGTGGTTGCCGGTAGTATATTGAACAATAAATTTCAACTATGCTTTTAACTCCCTTCTTCATATCGCCTCTCTTCCTGCTAAATATAAACTGTAGCCGTAGAGTACATAAAACGTAAATAAAAGGCTACATCTTTTTGCTTAATCTAAATTTGCAACTAGATGAAACTGATTTGACTTTTTTCGCCTTAATTTTTAAACTCGGGCTTGTCATCTTGTGACATATCAAGCACCAGTGAATTATAAATACAAATTTCATTATTAATCGGTTATCTTAGTTTTTGAAAATACTTCACAACTTAGTTCAGACTATGAGTTTTATCTGAAAAAACTCCTAAACAACTACTCCTAAGGCATTGTAATTGCCGGACCAACTGTTCTGATCCAAAGTAAAAAAGCCGTATTTACGTACCAGAGTTGAACGTGTAACACAACCCCAGCCCTGTTATCGAGGTTGTAAAATTCTTTGTACTGCAGTTCGATCCGCTCCACGCACACTCAACCATAAAATCTTCCATAGGAAATCCACTTTCAATGTATTCTTTGGTCATGTTCAAACCCGTGAAGTTGAAACGGTCCCAACTGAATGTGTGGCTGGCATTGCCAATTGAACTTCCTTTCTTGTGAAGTGTGGATGAGTAGTTCAGCATTTCTTTGTACTTGTCTTTGACTCTGCTCCTTTTAAAAGGACTGAAACTGCATATTGTTACGGCGGGGAAAACGGGATTGGTTTCATATACCAGCATCACTTTTGTCTGAACGGGGTGACTGAAGTATTTTATGAGGAGCAAATGTGCCTGAAAACAGAACCAGCCTATTCCAACCACAATACATAGTAGCCAGAGTGTTCTCTTAAGCCGGCAACGATTTCTTTCAAACACATAATGCAACCCATGAAGTGTACAGGTCCCGACAAACGTATTCCATTCCTCCTGTACTTTCCGTGATCTCTCATTCTTCACAGTTTTGTACACTGGCATCACTGTAGAATTATTCACGTCATCACTTGGGAGAGAGTGAACTTTGCGGATACTTTTCAGAGCCATAGTTAAGAAAACTCAAGCTGCTTCTAGCTTATGATTTTCACATGTTGATTACGTCCTTGCTGATTTATACCCAGGATTTCCACTGACCGTAATATAAAACATGTACATACTGGTTTTAGTGTTATCTGATTTGATTTTACAGCATGGAAGTTAATGTACTGTCCATATATCGCCCTAGTTCTTGCTCTGAGTTCTGTATAGGTGGTCCCAGTAATTTTAATAGATGTTTAGTCCTGTTTGATTTTAATAGATAAATGAGCAAAATGAATTATTGATGGAAACCCAATCGTTTGTTTCATAAAATCTCAGCACACTTCGATATGATAAGCCGATTTGGTCCTGGTATTGAAAACGATCGTAGTATCAATCAACGAACTATGTAGATTGGGGAGCTCTTGTAATCTGTATGTGAAGAAGATTTGAAATCTATTTACAGTGTTCCCCGTAAACACAGCAATTTCACTATGTCTAATGAATTGCATGGGGTATAAATAGATCGTTGGTAGTGTTCAGAACTTCGCAGAACTCTTCAGTAATTTTAACAAAAGCGAATCTGATGAACTTGTTTTACTCTATAAGTGGGAAAAGAAGAAAGTGCTTCTAACCAGATTTCAAGATACCATAGCCATTTGCAGCGTGTTTGTCGGCAAACAAAAGATTCTAATCGGCGATATAATTATATTTTCAATCAAACCCTTCTGTTTTGTCTTACAGTCAGCCATTCAATTCAACACAGTTACTATTTATTCTTGGGATTTGCATGTCATTGAAAGCGAACAAAACTAGAAGTGGTATATCAAAAGCACTTCCAAATTCTCAAGGTTAATGGCAGATCATTATTGCGAAGCGTAATGTTTTCCTACTTCACAACTAAGTTTTAACAAACTCATGAAAAGTCCAAAAGTGCATGAAATTACAAAAAGACTTGACAAATAAAACTTAATGTCAGCAGCTCGAAAACACGGTCTTTCTGTTTATCAAGTTCAGTTTTCTTTTATTTTCCACAACAGAATCAAAACAAAGATAATACTTTCCCATTGATTTTCTGGTAGCGGGTAACTTCCCGTAGCACAGGGGCGGCATTTGTTTTCACACTTTCCTTGCTTTTTGTTTTCTTTGTTAAAACTTCTGAATAGATCTAAACTGTAGATAGCATCAGGGTGTTAAAATAAATTTTATCTTGTGTTGATGTTCTAAACTGTTCAAAGCAATTTCAATCGGTTCATTTTAATTACCGGAAAATTCTAGTTTTCCAATTGTAGTCACTGAAGAGTCTTGCAGTAAACATTTCAAGGAATAATGGAAATCTTCTCTTTGTCTGAAAAATTAGTTGCCAACGATGTAGGACTCTCTACACATAGTGTGGCCAAATTGCATGTTATCAATTATTTTTGCTGAAATATATGTCCATGTTATTGTGCCCTTGTCAGCAGTACTGTACTGTACATTCACAGTTAGCATGACAAAAACTACTACTCAAAATTTTCTTACAGTCATGCCAATCAAACAATGAAAAAACATGATCCATCTATTAAAACGGTCTCGAATATATTGACTTGCTTGCACGCCATTTCATTTCAGGTAAAACTCTTTAAAATCGTCGTTTACTAGAAAATTGTCTTACAAAAGAAGTATATACAAGCTCAGAATGAGATGAACCAAAAGTCTTTCTTCCGTAGACACTATCCGTGTTAGCACTGAGGTTTTTACTGCAAATCAACTCTCTCAAATTTTTTTTAAAACTTAAAAGCTTTTAAAACACCTTTACTGAAATATACATACAGCAAGATCTAGATAACGTTTTCAGTTGTAAGTTCAGAAGTTCAAACTCAGACAAAATAGTTCCTTCAATTTTTTCAAGTTCTATTTTGCAATAATAAAAAAGAACTCGGTTAAGTGCTTATTATACTATAATAAGTGCTGCCGAACATGTTTAACGAAAACTATGATACGGAAACAAAATATTGAAACGCTCTTTAAACAACTCAAAGGAAATTAATTTCGCCTTTAATCCAGGAATTTTGGTTTAAAATAACCGGGGAGAGAGTACCTAGAAGCTATACAATTTGCCATTTAGGAAAAATGATGGAAATCCCGGTTTCTCATCAGAGGCCACATTTAATTTGAATACTATTCTTTAAAATGTTAAAAGATATATTTATGCATGACAGCCAAGTCAAAATAATTTCTGCACCAAATGAACAACGACATACTGTCTACGTGCGATAAATATATGTTATTCATATATAGCTAAACGAGTTGGGTAAGTTATTATGACTGAGTCAGTATACGTACCCGAATTAAATGTGTGACACAAACCAAAACTGGTAAGGGTTGACGTGAAGTTCTCTGCAGAACAAGTTGAGCCGCTCCAAAAGCACTCAATGATCAGGTCATCCATCGTAAAACCACTATTTAAATATTCACGAGTCATGTTTAGCTTTACCATGGAAAACTGATTCCAAAACGACTCATTCATTTCGCTATTGTCGTCTTTTCTTTGATGTGTTACTGCGTACCTCAACAAGTTCTCGTGTTTAGGTGAAACTCTGCTTTGCTTGAATGGGTTAAAGTTACAAACGGTTGCAGAAGGAAATTCTGGTGACCGTTCATACACGAGCTTAACTTTGGTTTGAACTGGATAGCTAAAGTATTTCTTCAACAGTAGATTTGTTTGGAAGCAAAACCAAAGAATCTGAGACAGGATAAGAAGAAACCACAGCACTCTTCGAAATCTGCAGCGGTTTTGCTGGAAGACGTAGTGAAGCCCGTGAAGAGTGCACGTGCCGACGAAAGAGTACCACCATTGCAAATTGGCAGGTGGTTTAGCCGAAGTTTTTCTCTCTGTTTCAAAATTTTTTGAATAATTTTTTTGTTTTGATTCAAAATGTTGAGTTTCCATGTTTCGGAAGTTTTGTTTGTCTTCAGTATGTGGAAAGGCTTCATTCGATTAATTGAAACGATAACAGTACACACCCGCCTTCCATGATATTACTGATATTTGATTAATAGTACGGATTAAAAAAAAAAAATTAGTCAAAACCGATTGAAAACAGTGTCACTTACTCTTGAAACTTAACTATTATCATACTTTAAATTCTAATTTGCGTGTTCTCTCAGTGTTTCTTAAGACATGCACCTGAGTGTATACTTCTGCATTTTGTAAACTTGTTTTTAAAGAACAACCAATGCAAAATACATGAGTGTAACAAGAATTATAGACCATCACATACCAGCTGTGAATTTTTTCGAGTAATAAAACCATTCTTACCAGTATCACAAATTGTATCGTTTCTTTTAAATATAATGATATACGTTCATCAAATAAAATACAATATCTGCAAAGAATTCAATTAATGACATAGCACCATGATATTGAATTTTAAAGACGATTACTTTTTGATACAGGAAGCCTTTGTTGACACTAAAACGCTTTCTTAAAAGACCTTTCAAATTATTTAAGATTCTTTTAGCAAATCCAAATACCAAAAGCAGAATCGTCGACTTTCATAAGGTCAACAGAACTAAGCATATGACGCAAAGAAAAGTCAATCTTTGCAAGAGTTTTCCGAAGAGTTTCTTGCAAATACAAAATCAAATTCGGGACTGTGCATCTAATTAACAGCTGCAGCGGGTTACTTAGAAATTAACAATGTAGTCGTAGCCAATTCAAAGAATGCACAAAGTGAGGATGAAAAATGCCAAAAACTTAATAAGAGCATGAAAGGCGGAAAACTTGTATTTTTAAAACTGCTCAAAATCATGGAAACGATTTCTTTCTCAGGCTAACTGTTCGTCAGTAAAACATCGCTTATAGTGTTGTGCATCTAAATCCTTTTACTCGGACCGGGAGGCACCAAATTGAGGTTTCGGCTCCGTTCTTCTTTTTGTTATTTTTCTTGTTCGTGCCACATTAAATATGCAAGATCAATTTGAGCCCGCGTTATTTATTAAAGGCGTCTCTATAGCTGAGTGGGTAGCACGTCAGACTCTGAATCTGTTGGTCCGGGTTCGATTCCCGTTGGACGCGTATCGAGCTTTTTTCTTTTTCCTTCTTCTTGAAGTAAATAAACTTTTTTTCCTTTTTCTCTACATTTCAAAGTCGAATGATATATCAAAATAAATCAGAAAAGTTATAGCATACCGTATTAACGTGATAAACAACCCACCAAATAGTTACCGGCCATTTTCCTTTACCAACATCCCTTGCACTTCACGTAAGCTACATGTAGTTTATACATTTAAAAATAATTAACAAGCATACAGTTAAAACCCGCATATAAGAACCTGGATTTTAAGAACTTGTTAGGCTAAATGTTTCAATTTAAGACCCCTCCACATAAGAAAGTATTCAGGCTAAAATTTTAACTTAGATTCTTATCAGTGGAATTGCCATAAAAGGGTATATGTAGAATCTGCTGAATAAACATCACATGCTCAATATGTATTAAAGTCACTTTTTGATAAACTTTGACTTGCCCCAACCTCCCTCCGAGATAACATTGATAGGTGTATTATTGTTTGAGATGATATTTATAGTAATAATGTATTATATTTAAGTGAATTTTATATGAAAATATAAGAACCTATTTTTAATAACCTTGGTAGCTTAAATTCGCTTCAAGTACCATTCATATAAGAACCTTTTTAGGCTAACTGAAAAAATCCAGGTTCTTGTATGCCGGTTTTTGCAGTATGGCAAAATCCGGCCGAGTTAAGCATTTTATAAAGCCTCTTGTTTTTATTTTTTTTTCTTCGTGTCGCGGTTTTCAGCGCATGCGTTGTTATGCAAGATCAGTTTGAGCCTCGTTCTGAATTCTGCGTCCCCGAAACAAGACGGCAGCGGGACAAGATACTTCATTACTTGTCAATTGTTCCATATAAAAGCTAAAATCGTTTGAAAATTCGTGAAGAAAACTATTTTGAAAAAGATCGGAGTCTTCGCTTTCAGGAATTCGCCGATTACAAGACAAAGTGATCTGTTAAATGCAACCGCCGTGTCGATCCGATCATTTTGACAAAGCTGTTTACATGTTTGAGTCTCCAGAAGGTTCCATATGCGTTGGAACAACTGAAAACAATTCCATGACGAGAAAGTAGTCTCTAAAACAGTAATTGTCTTGATATTGTTAATATTTTGAAGCAAGTCACACCCCTTGGAACTTCTTTTGGATAAGATTTGCCCGACCACAAGTTTCGAGCATTTTTGTGCGGTACATATACATTTTTTATCTTTTGTTTGGCTCGGACATAGAATTTGTCTTCTTGTCGTTCTTGCTGATCAATGTAAAACAATCCCCCATAACGGATTATGATTCTACAGTACTGTTTGATACTTTAAGGTTTTTTGCCCAAATTTGTTTACATTGTTTACAAAAAAGCCTGTGAAGAACTAGCCTTTGAAAGTAGCTGTATGTGCATTCAATTCTTCTTCTCTCTTTAGCCCCTTAGGCTCTCAGTGGGGCAGGGGGTCGTTATGCAGTTTCCATAACTGATCCCTTTTTTATGGGGTGGATTTGTTGGCCCCACGACCAATCCTTAACCTGGGGAACTTATGCACGCAAGCATTAGAGAAAACACATATTTTTTAAGAAATAAGACTATGAAACCATATAACTTTACAATCAAACCTCTCTAAGACGGACATCTTCGGGACCGGCCTCAACTGTCCGTCTTAGAGAGGTGTCCGTCTTATAGAGACTCGAGGTAGTATGACACCGGTCCCGTACATAATTGTCAACTGACTATATGGCCAATAAATACTCGTTTGTTGTTGACAATTTGACAAAATAAGGGAAATGTAACAAATTTATTACGGGCTGTCTGGATTTGGTTTCATGCAAAACATATGGTTGTTCATTTGCTGAATATATACGATCCCCTAGAAATCTGAGTATTTTCACCACGCTCGAAAATACATTGATACTACAGTTTAGCGAGTTTACCAAAGTAAAGTGCTGAGCGTGGCTTCAACATTGCCATTACAAAGTGTTTTTAGATTAAATAAAAAGGACTTTTTAACTGTCCGTTCCGTATTACAAAGTATCCGTTGTCCGTCTTAGAGAGGTGTCCGTCTTATAGAGACTTAAAATACAGCAAATGACTGAAAAATTGGCAGGGACCAAAATTTGGTGCCAATTTTATAGAGGTGTCCGTCTTATCTGGGTGTCCGTTTTGAGGAGTTTGACTGCACTTTAAAATTTAAAAAGAACCCAGGTGTTTAAAATGCCCCCGTGTTCAAAGACCTCTAACACCTTAAGAACCCCGATGCTTTGCCACTCTTCTCGATGATGAATGTGTCTTCTCCTATCTCGGTATCGGAGGCTAAAATCTCAACTAAGTCCGTATACTGGCAATAATGATAGCAATGATAACATATATAATAATGATAATGATAATGATAATAATAATAATAATAATAATAATAATAACAACAATAACAATAATAATATTAATAACAAAACGATAATAATAATAACAATAAAACAATAATAATAATAATAAAACTAATAAGAACTATAATAATAATAATAATAATAATAATAATTGTT
>JAOBRH010035573.1:115-12161 GCA_027575125.1 Umimayanthus parasiticus | reverse complement strand
CCAAGCTATTTACCGTAACAAATTAACCCAGGGTGGGGGGGGGGGGTCATTTGAACCCCCCGCCCCATGATTTCCCGAATAGTTACACATAAATGATCAAACTTTGGCATATAAGCAGCTTTTGGTTAGCTAATTACTTTTCATAACAACAGTCAAGTTTTAATTAAGAAATGTTGCTATGACAACAGTCGTTTCACAACATGCACGCCATCTTGGCCGCCATATTGGATTTTTCAAAAATTTTATTTTGCGCAAAATTCCAGCAAATTGCAGTCTCAAATAGGAATATAAATGATAAAAGAGTGGAAAAGGAGAAATTTGTAAAACTTTTATCGAAAAGTTACAGTTTTATTATTCAAACTTTTATTTGCATCATTAGTTTTGCATAAATTATAAGTAATGACGTCATCCAATTAACGTCAAAAAGTGCGTTCATAATTGGACTACAGGTACTGAAAGTTTCATTTTGATTTCTTGAAAGCTTCAATTTTTAGGTGGGAAAAACCTATGGGAGTCCAAATGACCCTTCTCCCCACTAGATGTTCGAGGCTTAAAACAAAACTCTCGTCCCTTAGGACTCTAAATCCACCTCTAAAACAACTCGTAGCTGGAGATGCGACCATTTGGTTTCTTCAAAGATTAAAGGATAAAACATATGCAAAAATGAAACTTTACAAGTTGTATCAGACGTGGATTTGATTATAATCGGCTGTAAACATTCAAGTTTCAACCTCTCGAATCAGGACAATACACTTTTGCTTTGGACGAACTTCGTATTTCTGTTGTAAACAAGATTAAATTTAGATTTCGGCTGAGCCCAAATGATCTGTAATTGGCACAGTCTGCACCGCAGGCTATGTCGAAGGCTATTGACAAGATATCAATGTCAAAATTCCAAACCGATCGAGTACGATTGACTGAGCACAAACAAAAATTAGACTTTATAGCAGCGGCGAGATATTTCCGTTCTTTTCCTTATTTGCGGTTTGAGATTCAATCGATTTATCTTTTGATATTAAAAACACATAATTTACTTTTCTAAACAATTTCCTTCCCTGTAATAAAACTTCTAACTTCACTAAATTTTAAGAGAAGTCTTAGAATCATCAAAAAGAAATCGGAGGCACACTTTGGTGGCTAGCTATATAAGTGCCAAAGGGACGGTAATTCAAGTTAGCAATGTTAATGTAAACGGACTGAAGATTTTAAATAGGAATGGTAAAATAGACTAAATAGGAAAAAGAAAACATGCACAAGTATTATCGTATTATCTCACATTTTGTTTCTTATTATTGTAAGGGACATGTCTGCAGTTTTCCTTTGGTGTTTCGATTTTGAAAATTCTTCATTAGAGTGTTTGGAATGAGCAATAAACGGAAATATTCAAAACTGCAAAGTTACCTTTGATTTCATGGTTACCCTGGCAGGGTAACAGCGCACACTGGGGATCTGTGAAATGCACAACAAATGCTTTCCCATAAAATGTTGGGAAAAGTCGTAAAATTTTGGCTTTAATCTCCCAACCGTTTAAAAGTTATTCTAAAAAAAGCTACATGAGGAGCAAAATCTGCCCCCTACGCAAAAGCATTTTACATACTTGCCTCTTGAACTTTGAGCAAAGTCCGTCACGCAGAAGAAGTGTGTTTCTTGAACTTTGTTTAAAGAGAAATCTTTATACCTAAAAGGTAAAGATATAACCATATGACTCTCAACGGTAAAATCATATTGTTTAAAATATCAATACATGAATAGTAGAACTTGACACCAATTTATCGTTTTCAATATGAAGGTAAAATACCGGGATCGCCCGCATCCGATCGTCTCTGAACATTTCGCTTGTGTTTCCATACAATCTCCCCGATCGCCCGTACACTATTTCAGGCGATCAGGGCGATTATATGGAAACCAGCCATAAGAAAAATCTTGCTGAAAGATGCTCCACGCTTGAATTCGTAAACAGTGGATAGTTATGAATTATTTTAAAAACAATGAGAAGGCAACCCTTTTAGTTTTATAACAGAAGTTTCTCCCGCTTGGGCTTCTTCAGTGTATAACTGCTGGATTTAAAATTATACTCCAAAGATTTCCAAGTACATTTGTATTTCAATCTTGTGGGTATGCACCGAGGGAGCCGAAACGAGCGAAACGTTTTTAATAAAGCTGTAAGGAATGCAAGAAACTTTTTGACAACTGCGTGCAGTATATTCGTCTGAAAATATGACAAGAAATAAGAAAAGGAGCCATAAAGACTACAATGACTTTGAGCTTACCTCGAAGGCTTCAGGTTCTTCAAAATATCGCTCTCGCGTAGCTCTGCTTGTGAATATGGAATGTGTGAAGAACTGTCAGATGCCGTCAGCTGGCATGCAAAGTATGGCGTCATGCATCCTTTATCCTGACTACTTTCAAAAGTCCTTCGATAGCAAGATAGGCTGAAACTGACAAACTGTTCTCTAGTACAAATTTCTCTAGTTTCAAAATAGAAACTCTACGAAATTAAACCAGAAACTCAAATGTCAAGGAAATTGAAATCATTGCAGATTTATATATCGACAAGGCAATCGAACAGAACCAGTCATCAGCTGGGGTGCGATCAAATATTATGCAAATCATCGCACATCTTAATGATAAACGCTGTCTCCGCTCGAATAAGTTAACATGGTTCAATGTTTTCATTTTCTAAGAAACTTGTTACTACTAAACGAGCGATAGGACAACCGCTATTTAAATATGACTTGCAATCGTTCTTCTATTTCCACTTACAATTTACGGTAAAGTTGAAATTAGCTCAGTTACATTCCAATAATTGTTTTAACAAAAGGAGCAGCCAGCAGTAGTTTCATTGTGAAATAAGCTAGTGCATCCGGGTACTTGCTATTATACCGCTGTTCTTTGTTGCTAACTTTCATTAATATCCAACCAAAGCGATTTAGCATAATATTTTAGTTAAGGTGTTGTAAAATAATAGAACTTATATTTCACTTTCACATTTTACACTTGTTGATCAGCAAATATGAAATCAAATAAGCATATTTCTATACTAAATATCATGGTGACTATACTTCTATATTAAATTTGTGTCGTGTAATTTGTTTCAAAATCGTATCTAACGAGCGCGCAGCACGAGTTTGATTTGACGTCACCGGTATGATTTCAGAACTGAAAATTGAAATCGCATTTATAAGCAAACGGAAGCAAGATTGAGAAAAATCACTAGCAGTTTTAAAATTTATATAAGAACTAATAATTCAACGTGGGAGATCATTGCCTCCCTTCCTTTCCCACTGCGTCAAGACAAAAGTCATATATCGTGATGACCATCGATATATTCTAAACGAAATCAGCAAAAAGAAAAGGAAACACTAGATATCAAGTCCTGACGTCACCTATGAATGATACAAACAATGTTTTCTTAATCAAGTTACAGTTCATAATTGACTGAAACGTTTACACAATTGCTCGAACTGGATTGAAAAGCAAGTTCTATAAAGGGGGTAACTTTACGAGGGGTAACATTTCAGTCTTTCGTCTTTACACAATTTTAGGTACAAAGCTTTCATGTTTTGAAACAGTGGCATGCAAAATGTTTCAGCAGATACAACACCATACCATCAGTTATAAACCACAATGTGCTTGGGAGCTCTTGGCGAATGACTTGACTTGAAGCATGTCTCTAGCTGCAACATCAACCTATCAAATAAAAAAGAATGTCGTAATTATAAACATGTGGTTTCCTGACTATTGCAAGTTGTACAACTGAAGGTACAGCCTACAATAAATGCGAGTTTCTTGGAAGGCAACTTGACTCCTTTGATGTCAGTTTCCTGGAATTCAACAAGAACTAAAACTGTCATGCAGTGCAACCTGCACTAAACTGTCGATTCCATGTGCCACTGATTGGAAATGGATGTTAAGCAAAATTCAGCTGCCAAACAAAACCGAGATGTATCCCAACTGGAAGCACGGGCACAAGACAGGGTTCAATTATGTCCCATGAAGAAAGAGGATTAGTTCGATTGGATTCTTATGTATCACTCTACCACTGAATAGACATAGCTACTTTCTGTCCATTTTATTAGGCATCACCATATGTTCGCACATGCCGGCGACTTTGACAGGCTTTGATAGGCTTTTACAAATATGTCTAAAATTCTACAACTACTTTGAAAATTTGTCTAAAATTTTACAACCATTTTGGAAATTGACCTAATATTCTACAACCATTTTGCGAACTTAAATACTTTAGAACTTGCATCGTAAGATCTTTAAAAGCACATGGACCGGCGACGGCTTTTACCGGCTTTTATCAAAAATTATTTCCAATTCTTGCATTACTTTATTCAACAGGAGACGAAAAACCAACGGTCTCCTCAGGTGAGTGAACTTGTCATAATACTTCGTTGTGCATGATGGCAACTTGTAAAACTGATTGATAAACTCAACTTAAACCGCGGACAACTTGCATCTTACACTACAAACTTTTTTCGAAAGTTTTGTCTTTTCATAATTCCCGGAATGAATTACAGTTCAGCAATCATGTCCGTCTGTTTTTCCCTGGCAATCACTAGGGTCTAGGTACGAGTTTAAGGACTACGGGAAGAGGTACAATGCAAACTCCTCCAAGCACACCACAAAGGTAGGATGAAGTCTAAGAATACCACTGGAGAATCAAAAAATCTAATATAAAATTGGTGAACTTATAATTCCATTTGCAGTGCAAACATCTTAAAAAAAACTCCTTGCATCAACCGTGGAAACACTTCGGGAGGAGTCGGCAGCACTTCAAAAACTACGTGGTTACTACTAGTTTAGAAATCTCAAAGCCGACGCCATGTTCTTTTTACTATAATGTAAGTTGTCCATGGCTAAACTCGAGTTTATTAAACAGTTGTTAGATTTCCCATCATGCATAACACAGTATCACATAAATTCCACTCATCTGAAAACCGCCGCTTCAAAAAATTGATCGATTGTTGTTACGATCAAGACTCCGTCAGAACGCAATGCATTCTGGTCGAAATTCGGATACATTCTGATTGAAAACTAAACAAATGATGCATTCTGGTTAAAAGACAACATCGAGTTTTTCCATAGATTTGGTCTAGACTTTTTTTTATTACGATTGCTGCTCGTTCACCCTGCAGCAACCAGCCGTAGCGGCAATTTTAAACACTACATCAGGTTATGCCTCTTTGGTGCATAGATAACGACAGTTCTTCCAAAATCTTGAATTGCTCTCCATTTCCCCCTCCAAAACTTTTTAAAAAAACGTTAACCCTTTAGTGACGGTGGACTTTCTGCAGCGATAAGGGCGGTACTGAAAAGCGCAGTGGATTTTTGCCGCTCAGAAAAACGGTCATTTGTAAGAAGAACCGCAGTTTCCATAGCCTCGCGGTTCAGACGTTTTGCGGTGACATCAGCAACTGTCACGGTGGTTTGTCTAGCTGGCGGTCTCGAACGCTCAAACTTGTAGTTGGTAAGTATCGTCTTTATATAAGCGTTTTTTGAGCCCTTTTCCACTTCAGAAGCCCCCAGACTGACATCATTAAGCTGGAACGGTGGGTAGAGGTAACCTTCTGAAAGAAACCAGGGATGATAGGTGAATTCACAATGATTGGGATGCCGAAATTTTGTGTAGCGATCGATGGTAGACCACGAATGAAGCTATCTCTCTGGCCGTTCTGTCGATGGATTTTGGCACCTAGTAAGGCAACCTGGGCAATTTATGACTACTAAAATGCCAACGGGTACCGTATTTTACCAGTAAGTCGGTGTGGCTCGACATTAAAACTATAAAATAGAGATGGACGGGACTCCATTTCGCCGTTATGCTTGGATTACCTAGAATTCCTATCGGGCACGAAAAAGGAAACAGTGGATTCGCCAAACTTGCCGGCTCTACTGAAAGCAGAGCGGAACACGGCCTATCTGTAAACCATAACTTGTTATGAGATTTTAACCGTGTCTAAATAAAGGATTCATCATCATCATCATCATCAATGAAAAGACTGTAACGCTGCCTGCGGAGGGAGGAACGCGAATCATGGCCAATCAGCGCTAAGTAGTGGACTTGAAGTTTTCTGGAATTGCAAACTGTTTGTTTTGAAAAACAATTTCTATTAAAAAATGACGACAGAAGTGCGTGGTTTTGGTGCTGTTCCTGGAGTCGGAAAACAAGCATTTCTTATTTTGCTACAATTCAAACCACTGTGAAATTCGACAGAAATCAATCAGAGTTTTGCTGCTGCATCAGTGGATGGAGACATTTGAACAAATTATTGGCTGACAAATTCACCCATTCATTGATGCTTTGTTTGTTAGTTTGCAAATGTTGCATGGTTTTAAAGATATAGGCCGTGAGTGACCTACGTTTACTGACGCAGTCACCAAAAGGTTAATAACACTTCTTGTTTTCTTATCTTTCGCAGTTGCTGCAAAAACAACGTTTAGATTAATCTTATATTTATTTTCATGGGCAAAATATTACAACCATTGAACGGGAGATCGAATGGGTCAATCAAGGAAAGATATAATTTTCTTTTTAGCCAAAACGATATTATTTTTATGTCAATACAACCATTATTATTATTAATATTATTATTTATAATATTTGAAAATGGTAGTGCTTTGGCCAACCCAAAACAAAATGGTCAAAATAACTAGTCAGTGTCATAATTGATTTGAGTAAAATTAAAATAGTCAACCTTAAGGCGAGTTTGTCATAACCAATCTGACATATCCAAAAAAATGTTTATTTTAACCAGTTGAGATCTTTGCTGAGATTCAGAATTAGAACCTTAAAAATCGTTATCAAACTACAAGAAATTTTTATGTATAAGAGCAAAATTAATACAGGTTGAATTTTCAAATATTAAGTATTTTAGAGTAACCAGTCTCGTCCAAAATTACTTTTGTTCTTATAAATAAAAACACAAACAGCATTTTCATTTTCATTTTCGTTTTTTTAAAAAAAGATGTCTATTATCCAACTTACGAAAAAAGAATGTTTTACAATGCAATATTTTCTTCGTGACGATTTACTAGCTTAAATTTGTTTTCACTAAGCGTGTCACTTTAAAAAACATTTTGACATGTATCTAGGACAATTACTTGTCATTTAACTTTAACTGAACAATCATGTGGGTGTTTTCTTAATACAATCATTGAACAGCTTGCCAGATGTGGGTAGTAGTTTTGCGAACATCACACAAAAGAATGGACGCGTTTGTTGACATTATTCCGGGGTCAAACGAAAGTCGATTAGAGTCGTTTGACTGCTAACTCTCCAATTTTTGTGCTTTCTCATCACACCTCGAGCGCTGGGTTCAGCTTTGAACATTTTCATAATTTCAATGAAATTTGATTCGATGAGAGTTTCACACGTTTGTTGAGTGACCCTTGTCAACTCTCAAAAAGAGTCTCGCCTCGCTTGACCACGCGCACGAAAGTTGAACAAAACTTTCATCCAAATCTGTTCACTCAACTCTCATACAACTCTCATCCTCGTTTGATCGCACGCACGAGAATTGAACAAAACTCTCATCCGAATCTATTCACTCAACTCTTATACAACTCTCATCCCTTGCTCATACAACTCTCATGGTCGTTTCACCCGAACTCCACACCCACGAGAAAAAAGAATGGTGCGTTCCAAAAGTAGGAAAAGACACATTTGCAAATTTGTCAAAATAACATACTGTTCAAACTGTTACTCGCAGTTTTTTCATTACTCTGTTGAAGGCCGCAGTTAGCGAGCGAAACTCGGTCACGTTTTATTTAAGTATTTCTTAAAGAAACATTTTAATAAATATTTTAACCTGTATAGAAACAAAAATAGATTTTTACAGATACGTTACAAACCCTGTTTATTGAAATCATGTCTACTAATCGCCCGAACAGCATGTTCAAACTGTGTTTGTTACAGTCATATCCGGGGTCTTGATGTAGAGGTCTGCGACTCATAAATTTCAAATAAATCGTGCAAGTGTGTACACCTTACCCTTTAACAGTATCAATCTGAGTAAATATTATTTTTTATCAAACTGCTCAGCTGCTTTTTCCAATAAAATTTATATCGCTGTGACATTCAGCTGAGTCCACGATCGTGTTGTATTAAAACTACAGTATAACGTACAGCTCCGATAATCGCATTTCGGACATTTCTTCCACAATGTTGATATCTATCGCCGTCGTTCTGTGCCTGGCCTGGTCGTCTCTCTCTGAAGGTGAGATGAGTATTCTGATCTATTCTTGCTGAAAGTTACATTTTCTTTCCAAAAAGCATTTATTTTAGAAGAACCTTGTATTTGATTCATTTTGAATTAAGTACAGAAACTTACAGGAACGTACAAATGTAAGTTCTACAGTCTCAAATTTAATCATGAAATAAAATCAAGAACAACAAGACATAGCAGCAAACCACATTTCTCTTGAGTGCAGACAAGTCGCTAAAATCAATTTCGACAATAGTTATCTATAGGCCATCAAGAGTCATTTTTCATATAGTTTTAGATTTCTTATTGAGGTAAATTTTTCTTGTTAAAAATTTATTTTCTTTTAGCAGAGCACCTTCTTGTTTTAGATAACCTTTCGACATGCACTAAACATATTTTCAATTTAGCACGCAATTGTATTATAGAACAATATCCCAGTTTCTACTGAAAATTCCTATTAATTTTAATCTTAAAGACATGTACGTTGTAGCATTAAAACCTACCAGACAATGGAGCAAACATTACATTCCTGGAGCAAAGACAAACTTCGCCAAAAAGTTGCTTTTCTAAAAAATATGCATCGTGTATCATTTTATTTAGTTGATTTTTGGACAGTTTTAGATTTATCTTTGGTATTTTGCACTGGTTTGATGATCACTCATTCTGTTAACTGTTTTTCATCGCAATTTTGTTTTTGCATAGCAATTGGTAGTTTTGTAGTTTACCGTATTCAAATACTCTATTCAAAATGTAAACCTTTTGAATCAATTGATTTCGTGAGGGAAGAAAAGAAGAAATGTTCCCAATGAGTAGCTCAATTTTGTAATGGAAAGAGAAAAAGGGAAAAAAGACTACATGAGATAAAATTGCAAACAACTCCTTCTTCCGTCATCCCAGTCCTCCTCTTCCTCCACATGTTCAAACGGTCGTCCTTCCTTTAGCATGAAAGGATGCAATGTTCTAGAAGATATATTCGTATTTACAGCTGCGTATTCATGCGGTCAGCGGCCCATTGGTGCACGTATAATCGGTGGTGTCACGGCGACCCCCAATTCATGGCCTTGGCAATTGTCCCTGAGGAAACGAGGAGGGCACATTTGTGGTGCCACCCTTATTACAAGTAATTGGGCGGTGACGGCTGCTCACTGTGTAAAGGATAAACGGGCTCAATACTCAGTTATGGCAGGTGAGTAATGCGTGTGCGTATAAAATTAAGCTATCCCGACTTAAGCATAACACGGAAAATCAAAATATTTTGATTCAAAAGGGTTTAAGTGCAATCATACAAACTGAAACAGATTTGATTCATACAAACAAGCAAATTCGAAGAAATCTTTATCAAATTGTAATGAAACATTTACAGCACAGCAAAAATAAACAGAAAAAAAGAGAAAGGAAAAAGAATTTTTTTTTATCACACATAACGGCACAAACACTACTAACATTTGCACTATAACTCCTTATTGAATTATTACTCATTACTATACTAACAAAGAAATATCACAACCATTACGCATTTGGAAATCAGACGAAGAATTGTTTACGTTAATTCTCCTCAAAATCCAGATTGTTTGAGAAGTCGTATTTCCAAAAAAACCCAAGATACTGTTTGATAACATACCAAGCAACTCGAAGTTGAGTCAGTTTTCTTCAACTTTGTTCTCAAGCAGTGTTTTGTCTCGGTGTTTGATTTGTGGTCCTGGTACACCCAGTCTTGTGTTCGGTATATCACATACATGTTCAGTAGAAAAAAACAATATATATATTTGCAAATTCGCCCACTATTGGGTTTGTCACTCTATGTTCCCTTCAAAGGATTGTCAATTACTAAAATTACAAGACGGAGGGAAATAGCGTGTTTTAAAAACAGAACGAAAAGCTGCAAGCGGAAACATACCGAACAAGGACGGAGATCAAGAAAATCGAAGAAAGAGAACATTGCAATCCAATATTCTGAAGAAGAAAGGGGCGAAAAAGGGCATCTTTCCTCCAAAAGATGATTTTTTGTGTTTGAAAGGCGATCAGTCATCATGATAATAATGCTGGTGTGTTAAAAAAAAGTTGTATCTGATCTGATTTAAAATGACTTTTATGGAGTTTTCCTTAAAATGTTTGCAAAATTGTCAACGAAAGGGGGTGTCGTTCTCACAATTCATCCCTGGCAAAGAAAGAAAACACTGAAATGAAAAAAAAATCAGAAATAAAAATGCTGTGTTTCAATCATAGGTGGACATCACCGCCGTAACAGCGATGGAAGAGGAACGATAATCGAGGTATCAAGAGTCATCAGTCATCCCGGTTATGCCACTAATAATAGACTACCTGACTTGGCCGTGTTACAACTAAGTAGGCATGTTCAGTTCTCATCCACCATCATTCCCGCCTGTTTACCCAGACAGGGTCAGGTGGTCAGTCAGAGAGGAAACTGTTACATTTCAGGTACTGTATCTTGATATCCCGTGTTACAACTCAATAGACCTGTTCAGTTCTCATCCACCATCATTCCCGCCTGTTTACCCAGACAGGGTCAGGTGGTCAGTCAGAGAGGAAACTGTTACATTTCAGGTACTGTATCTTGATATCCTGTGTTAGAACTCAATAGGCCTGTTCAATTCTCATCCACCATCATTCCCGCCTGTTTGCCCAGACAGGGTCAGGTGGTCAGTCAGAGAAGAAACTGTTGTATTTCAGGTGCCTTAATTAGCAATCGCATTGTCTTCTTGTGTTTGTTCTAAATAATTTGTAATAAACTAAACCCTGACATGGTATAATACAACGTTTTAACTGCGTTTTGTAAGCAGACAAAAATGGCTCTTGAAAAATTTGTGATTACAAAATATTCTTCCAATTTCCTGTTTTTGAAGGAAAGTGCATCAATTTTGGAGCAGGCAAACCGAAGTTATTGCGGTTTAAAGTTGGATGTTTTTGCGACACAGCTACACAGTACACAGCTTTTGGGAAATCTTTCAAGATGTCATTATTTTATTGAAACAGCTTTATATCATTCTGATAGGTTGGGGAATGGACAATGGTGGCAGTGCTTCAACGTATCTGAAGCAATCCAAAGTCCCGGTCTACACTCACGCGGAGTGCAGAAGGAAACATTGGGTTTCCGAGAAGGATAACATCTGCCTTGGGGGAAGAGGAAGCAGTGCGTGTTTTGGAGACAGCGGGGGTCCCCTGGTGTGCGAAGAGAGCGGAAAATGGGTCCTGCGTGGTGCATCCTCTTACGTCACAGGAAAGAACTGCCCGGTGGATAAATACTCGGTGTATGCCCGAGTCAGCTCCTATATCGACTGGATCAACAGATACACAGGGGGGAGCGGTGGAGGCGGCGGTGGAGGAGGAGGAGGAGGAGGAGGAGGTGGGTTTTGGTTGTTTGCTACAAATCCTGTTTTACACTACGTAATTACGCAGTGTCAATCGTTTGCATAAGTTGTATCAAACAGAACTACTTCAGCCAGTCACACTTTTCCGAGCCATCGACCATATAGCAATTACTCTAATCTAAACTAATCTAATCTAAACTAATCTAATCTGCTTTACTCTAATCTAAACTAATCTAATCTGCTTTACTCTAATCTAAACTAATCTAATCTGCTTTACTCTAATCTAAACTAATCTAATCTGCTTTACTCTAATCTAAACTAATCTAATCTGCTTTACTCTAATCTAAACTAATCTAATCTGCTTTACTCTAATCTAAACTAATCTAATCTGCTTTACTCTAATCTAGACTAATCTAACCTGCTTTACTCTAATCTGCTTTACTCTAATCTAAACTAATCTAATCTGCTTTACTCTAATCTAAACTAATCTAATCTGCTTTACTC
>JAOBRH010034462.1:0-12163 GCA_027575125.1 Umimayanthus parasiticus | reverse complement strand
AGTATATTGCGGAGCCGCTTACCCTAACGAAACATCATGAGTCTATGATATATTTATGAACTTCTGTGTAGCCCCTCGAGAAATGCGAGAAACTAATAAACGGGGGGGCCAAAATAAGCTGCGGGGGGTCTCCAAAAATCACGAAAAAATAAACGTCCCCCCCGTTTATTTTGAACATGAGAGTACTCCTGAGAACACTTTCTTTATACTCAACTCGTCACTGTGGTCCGACCAAGAGATCGATTATCGATAACCACACCTTGGGACTTGGAGTGATCGACTGTCTTGATAGCTCGATTGTTCTCTGTTTCTTATGTTAATAGAAATAAAATGAAGACAAACCGCAAATTTATCGCAAACAAATCAACGAAAAACAGCCGAAAACAACGAAAAACACATTTCCGAGTATATCGAGTAGCTGCTAATAGCTTTACAATACACATCAAAGGTTCCGAATGTACTTTGCTAATTGCTTTAAATCACATTTTCATAAACTTGTTCGTCACTTACTGGTCACGTTGCAAAGCTGAACACACATGCATAGTCAGGTATCTTTAGTGCTGTCAGGTATCAACTTTATATGGTCGTAAAGTTTATCTAGGACGTATAGTGTAGGTTATTTCTGAAGTTTGTGAAGTGCCTATCAAATGTACCAAGGCGAGCCTGTTACTTGTTTTCAAAAAGCACGGTTCACTGAATGTTTACTTAAAAGCTGTTTGTTAAAAGCTTTAGGTTTAGTGTTAACCAAACGTGGCTGGAATTAGGGATAAAGCATTGAAAAAGCTACGAACTTAGTGTGTTTTGTTTATTCAGACGAGCGGTTCAATTCGACAAGGCGTGGACACTATACTAATATTGTTTAAATTATTAAGTTCTAACAGGCGGCAGAAAGTTTAATTAACTCTCTGCTTTCGAGCTTATGCACAATCATCAGATATCATAAAAATGGCCAGCTTTATAAATAACTAAATTGGTGCCAGAGTCATCATTAAATAAGATATAGATTATACTAAGCAACGAGACCAACTATCAGATTTTTTATATATCCATCAATGCAAAAATCAAACAACACCATATGTTGAAGATACAGGATCTTTGGAGATTGAATGTTTAACGAAAATAAAGAAAACATAATTATTTTTGCTAAATCTGTTCTTACCACTTCCTTGAAACTACTGGAACTCAGGCAAAGATCTACCAGGTCTGGAAGAATGTCAGGTTTTTTCGTTTCCTCTCACATATACTCCAAATGAGTTATCATCTTAGCTCGCATTTGGGTGTTTGTTCAGACAGATTTTAATAATTCTAAATGATAATTTTACTTAACAGCCCGTGAGAAAACAGGCTATGTTCCCCTTGACTTCTGTGTTCAGAATTTCTCACGGCAAAGATACAAATTTGCGATAAAAGGATAACTGACTTCAAATGTATCTTGACTGCCATATGGGAAGGCTGTGAATTTTCAGTAACATTTTGGAATTTTGTAGTATGTCTCAGGGCGAGAGCGATGAAACACGACGCGTTTACTCTGTTACGATTTACGAGGAAGGTTTGTATAAGAAGAAAGATGGCAAGATTCTGATTTTTTCAGTATTTACTTTAAACTCGGCATATATGTCCTGATTTTCGATTCCAGAACATTTTGCAATAATCTGTAAGATATGTGGCGAGAGTCAATATAGACTATAAGTTCTATATAATTGTACAATATATTCATCAGTATATAGCGTTATTTTACGCAGGATTTCTTTATAATAGAAACAAGAATAACCAAATGTTTTGTTTACGAAAAAAATCGGGAGATCATTGCTTTAGTGACTGCAAGAATATATATATATTTTTGAGCGAGCTAGGAATTTGCCTTGACCACAGCGTCGGCAAGTGTTGGACCACAAAGATGGCAAGCGTAAAGTTTCGTTTGTTTATTGCGGCAATATTGTATATTCTTCTGCCGAGTAGTGTAGTGGACCAACCAGATTCAACCTGAATTTATTTACTTTTCTGATTCTTGTTGTTTCTGCACGTTGTTTTCATTTGTTCCAATTTTTCCTTGTTTTATTCGTTTTTGTGATACTCAAAGCCGAACATGCCAAGCAAATAACACCAAATTTGCAAAAGTATTCCAATTTAATCAAATATCGCTGATGAGAAAATAGATACAAGTTTAATTAAAAAAAAAAAAGATTTAAAACGATATATATTTTAGGTTTCGATTTTCTCATTTTCAATTTTAACATTTATTTAGAAAATTTTTTGTCATTGTATTAATTACCAAATACTTGAGCTAAATTCTTAACTTCGAAAGTTGAACGGCGAAAAGAACTGTAAGTGTAAGCGCATGGGTACATTTCTACATGTTTTCGTTGAACTCTCCTTTATTTATGATCAATCGCGATTCTGCTAAAAGATGCGTATATTTCTAAACCGAAAGCAAGTTTCTAAAGCTTGTTGAACAAGTCGAATTGGTGCAACCTTTAAGTAAAAGAGTGCATCGGCTCTATGTCTCGATTTCTTTATCTCTCCACTCTCACAGAAAAACGTTAGAAACGGATTTTGGTCGTCCACAATACTTCAACAATTTCTACTCATCTTGAAACGCTTTTTGTCACATGAATATGTTCTAGTGAACTGACAACTTGATGCAAAATACTGTACTTAATCTTCCCATTTTACTTCCACAATTTTGTTCTTTTCTTGCAAATCATAGCTTCATTGATAAAGTTGTGCACAAGAGCAGGCTAAATGACAAAATTCTTATTCTCCAATCTTTCTATTACCATAAACGTTCTTGCTGTTGTTGAAAAAAACAGCTCAGTTTGTCAAATTTAGTTTATTTGTTCGAACTAGACAAACCACAAGAAATTGAACAGGATGCAATTTTCATTCGACTGTATATCGCAAAAGTTAAATTATATTACCGAGTCAATTGATATTAGCATATATCGAAATGAGCTGTACGAAATCTTCGGCTACTGCTGTTTAACAGATAATTTTTCTCCTGTTTAAATCGAAAAAATTTGCTCTATTTTCTTATATAAAATATAGAAAATTCTCTCTCGTATGATATTTCTTGATACCACTGACTGATTTAATACAAGCCAATACAACTCAAAATACTAATTAGTTTATATATAGGTTTATCAATAACTAGTTAACTTGTTTTCATTCTTTACATGATATTTCGTTTATTGCAGTTACAGTTATTGCTAACAATTTTGCACAAGCCGAAATATATTTGGCAAAAATTGAGCACAATACATTTTCTGTTTCCTCTCGCTGAAATAGAGTTTGTATGAATTATTTAGTTCATCGGCAGGTCTTCAAAGGAATAAGGGAGTGGCGAATGAAACTAATCTTCGAGTGGCTGTGTTTAAAACAAGAATTTTCTTTCCGAATCTCCTGAAAATATTTACTTTTAGTTTCGCTCGAGGCAGGAATCAATGAAAAGACAAAATTCACATTTTTTTCTGCGACAGTCCTCGGCGGACTCAGCACTAAATTCTTTTTTCGTCGTTAGTTATATTCAAATGAATAAATCAATTTGAATTTTCCCACAGAGAATAGTAGAAAACTCGCACTTGAAGCACTACCACCTGCCTGCTTAACTTGTGCATCTCTTTCTCATTAACACTTGCAGTGTATTATCAAACTCGATACATTTCATATCCTGTGGCCGTGTTGAAATTGAAGACGGCGAATCACAAAATAGACTGAGATGAGTCAACATCGATAAATACTTCCTGCAGCCTCTGTTTTGAGAACTAAAGAGTTTTTAATTTTAAGATACCGTCAAGCAGGAAAACACATTCGAAACATTCTGAATGAAACGAAAACGAAATACAGAAATTTGCCTTTTGACTCATTGCACCCTCAACGGCTCCTTTATAATTTTAAAACTTTATTCCATGAATCCACATGAAAATTAGGACTGACTATTTGCGAATATTGAAATGTTTTGAATAAGCTTCAATTGAATAAGCTCCAAACACCGACAACTTAAAATAAATACGAACTAATTGCAACACATTTTAATTTCAACTTGTATTTTAGGAGATTTTAATCTGTTAAGTCCACCAAGAATTGAAAAACTCCCGTGAAGATATTCAAAGCAGTCCTTTGTTAAATTTTCCAACTTAATATACAGAGTATGTTATCGTTTGGTTGAAATGATTGAGTATTCTGAATTCTGATGATAAAACGCAGTTCCTTTTGCGACAAAGAAATGTATTATTTCGTTGATTGGCTTTCTACGGTGCTATATATTATTCATGACCTGTCATAATGCTGAATTGAGACCATTCATTCTTTTCGCTAAATTACAACAATCTCTTTAAAACAAGTTTTAGATGATGTAGATAACCCAATGTTTATATCTTTTCTTCTTGAAGGTTCGTTTGAAACTGATTTTTCCTTGCTCCCTCGAAGCATTTGAGCCCAAAACAAAGCCGTATAATGCTGAAGCAGCGAAAGAAGAAACAGAATGTTCATCAACAAGTGATAACTGTATTAGCATGGTATATATCTCGACCCTAAATCTTTTCATTACGTATGAATTAATGTACAAGATAAGAACTGAAACTCTTCTTGCCGCATTCAACTTCATATCGACAAAAGGGCCAATTTCTAATTATATACATAGATTGGAATACATTTAAAATAAACTATTTCGCTGTCTTGAAACTTCAGTGTCAGGTAACAGAAAAAGTGTTTATGAGAAAAGTGTATAGCTGGCATCACTGAATTCGAAAGTGGAGTTTGTACCTCGCTCTATTGTGTTGTTACAATCGGATCACTGAAACAAAGAAAGAAAATTAAATTCTCTAAACTCCAGGAACGGTAATTAAGTCATTAAGACTTCGACCACTTGTTTGGTAAACAGACTTCAGAGGCAAGCCATTTAAAATATCGATTTGCTGCGGTTATGATAAGCGAGATTTTGCCGAAAAAACTTTTCCCCATACTATAAAGCAACTTCGAACGGTTTTATATATGCTCTATTCATTTCCGAACAACGCATTGCTTCCCATATGTAGATATGGAGAAAGAAAGCTTTGATATTTCGAAATAATTGGTAATAGAAATATCATTTGAAGCTGAAGAAAGGTTTTCTATGCGGAATTTAGCATGTTTAGCATTCACGACTCACGGTAGAATCGAAATTCGATCTGCGGACTAAATGGCCGTACACGTGGCTAAAGTGTATTCCATTGCGTTTTGGCCTTTGTTAAGAAGTTGTTCAAAGTTTGATTTGAAGATAGAAAACATACAGTAAGTATTCAATCTGGGTGTATTCAGCTGTCAAGAGCTGCAAATTTCATGTTGAAACTCTAAATAGAACTTCATTCGTTTGTTTATTTATTTACTTGGCCGAGCTGTGACTAACACTCAATGAAAGAATCGGCCACCAGCAAACGAAAGAATTCAAGTGCAAGGCCTAAAAATTTCTGTTACGTTGAGAAAGAAAGCTTGAAATAGTTTGAAAATGTTAAAGTAAAAGGGTACGCTTGGATTTGGTTTTTTTTCTGGTCTATTATATTGGCCAGGTGTGACTTTCCCACGAAACTACAATCTTTGAAAGCAGCTGTGTAGATCTAAACAAACATTTATTGACGAAGAATGTATTAATCGAGCGCTATAATAGTTTGTATCAAGGTTTCATTTGAAACATATTAGCATACCATTTCAAATCGTCGAGCCAAACAAAAAGGTGTATACATATATATCCTAAACTAATCAGAGAAAAATGTATCTTTTAATTCAACAGAAGCAAACAAAGTCTACGATATTGTCACTTTCGAGACGCCAGCAAGAACGATGCCTAACATTTTCAAAAATCGAAGAGTACTTATGTCTCCGACAAACAATATTGCTGTCATATTTTTTGTTCTCATAAATTCATCTTATCGCGCTTAAGATCGCAGAGGAGTCTTTTGTCAGGAAGATATCCATAGAGTAACTGACGGGAGTAATCTTTTTTTTTTTCTAAAAATCTGAATGCGCGTTATAGAACATTAGCGTAAATTTGGACTTTCTCATTTGACAAGAACATCTATTTCACTTTGAGTTATCAGAATTCTGTATCGAAGAGATTTATACTGAAAGTTGTGAAAAGTCCGTTTAAATATTTAAATAACACCTTGGAATTTATTTTGATGAAAACTAGTTCACTAAGATATAATTAACTTCTCGTGAGTCTTGCTCAATCCTTAGTATTCATTTGAATTCTTAATTTGTGTACCAGAACCACACCGAGAACGAAAGCTGTTAGCTTTTCGAAAAGCAAATTCAATAATAAAACATCATCTCTTCTTCTTCCACTTTAGGTGAAAATTTCTTCTCAGCAGAGCGAATTAATACTTGATTTTAATGTTTGAATATTTTTTTATTTTGCAGATTGACGCACGTTCTGAAGGCAGCCTGTTGTGTTGTCTCTAATGAACGTTAATTTTAAGCTAATTCTCGTCAACTTTTTCTTTTCTATTTTAATATAAGTCACATACACAGATTTCCGTAATAATTCATACATAGGTGTTATGTTTTACCCAGTTTTAATTAATTTTTTTAGACGTAATTGTATCCGGAAAGTAGAAACCAATTAATTTACTATTTTGCAGGAGGTAATATTGCCGAGAAAGCCACTGCTTTTGAATTACAAAAGAAAAACTAACTTTGCAATATTTTTCACAAATTAAGAAATATTCGTTTGTCAGTAAAAGCAATTTTATGTTAACAAAAATATATATCTTTAAAGGGAAAAATTAAACCAGGTTTCTTCAGTAAAATTAACCTTCCACAAGTCAAAACTAAGCGAGAATGGGGAAAACACACTCAGGGAAGAAACGCGTCTATATTCAAGGCAATATTACGCAGCAAAAGAACAGAAAAATACGACAAGAGCTTTATAAACACGGTCACCTTTGCCCCTGCTATGAATGGCATAATTTGTATGTGGTCCATTATAATGTGTTCTTCACAACTTCTCAGCGAGAAGTCAGTGGTTAGGTCAAACACAAGATGTCCCGTTTCCTTACGCCGCTAACAAACCATACCGACTTACCAGTTTAAACAACCGTACCTTGAGAAACTTTAAAGCAAAGTTTTGTTATTAACTATAGACATATTTGCCGCAAGGAACAATTTAAAAGTAGGATTTAAATATTAAAGATGCAAGACAAAAGCAAGAGATAAACAAGAAATATGATAAAAGCAAAAACTGACGAAATGCGATACATATTTTATGACCGTTCCGTCGTGTCTACCCGATATTTTTGGTTTAAAAAAAAATTGTCATAGAAGGGAAAATTGAAACCGAAAGATGAACGTATATCTTTTAGAAAAGATCTTTGGGGAAAGCTCTGTGCAAATACGCGGTCTGGCGGTTGTGAATTGAGAGCCGAAAGTAGGGAGTTAGGGAGAAATCTGGCTTGATGGTAGACAAACTGAGGGTTATTATTAATATCGTTACTAGGCATGACCTGCAAAGCAAGGCAAGACTCCAACACGTTTAATTTTATCCCAAATTGTTCCTTAAACCTAAGGGTTTTTGCCGAAAGTCAGTAAATTCATTAAATATTCATTATTCGTGTGAATAAACAATAGGCGTAGTTAATACCTTGCTGGAAGTAGATGGGGGGCGTTATGGATTTAACCAACACACATTCTTAGTTTAAAAAACCTCAGACCGACCTGATGGCCTTCATTTTAGACGAACAAAATGTGCTACAAGCGTCGAACTACAAATTGAGCTGGAAAATCGTTCAGTTTAGCCATAAATTGCGCATGCGCAGTTAACAAAAGCGTTCTAGAGGGGATTTGCGGCTCTTTTCGTGTGTTTCTTAATCATCTCCCTTAAAAATATTTACCCAAGGTCTCAATGACCTACTTGTAGCAATAAAACATGAACTTTTGGCAAATTTCCGAGGTTTTATTTTTCAGAAAGGGCGTTTCATTGCAACATTCTGCACAAATATAGCACGTTTCTGACGGGGGGCGATGGTTTTTGTTAAATTTTTATCATGTATTTGTTAAACGAGTTATTCTTCTAAGAATTTAAAGCATAAAATAAGCTAATTTCTATACGACGTGCTCTTGTGAGGAACTCAAACGTGTTATCTCTGTTAATGAGTTTCTGCATGTGAGCTATTTTTGTGGTTGGCAAGTTGGTTTAAAAGCTTTTTAAAAGATACAGTCAATGTGTTGACATTATGCGAAAACAATACTTTTACTTCATCATCCTTAATTAATCTTTCCCACTCCATAAACACTTTTCGATAGAAATAATTTAATCCTGAAAGAATTCGAGCGTTCTTGTGAAAGCATGTTAACACACTGTTTTCGCTTTTTCGTCGTTTTTTGTTATTAAAGCAAGTGGCATTCCATAGTGCCAATTTTCCAAAACATTTTATCGATTTGCTCTACCTTATTATACATTCATGATTTATTTTTTAGCTCAGAAACATCTGCTTACTCTATTTAAATCTCTACAAACAAAAGAAATATAATTCACTACACGGCGTGGCAAGGGCCTTTGAAAGAAAGAGTGGAGTTGGGAGTTGGTCGTTTGTAAAAGCTTCTTCTTGAAAAGGAGAAGTTTGCTGACACCACATCGTGCTTCCAGTTAGAGTAAGAATGGAGATTAACAAAAAATTAAATGGTTATTCCGGGTGGCTCTCTTGGATTTCAATTGCATGCTTACCATGAATGAGGAAACAGGTTGACAATTGAAACAAAGATGTATAAGTTGGATGATTGATATCAGATAAGACCGTTCCAATTCAGTCAGTTGAACACACAACGTCAGTAAGGACAAACATACCAGCCTTATTCATCACTCAGGCTCCACAGGGAGAAAAACCACGAGCTAGTTAATAAAAAAATTGCTATTGATGTCACTATAGGTTGATTCCAATTGTGTAAATTAAATGAGTAACGTGTGTTGGAAGAATACATGACCCATTTCCTATTAATTGCACTCCTCTCTAACACAAATCCTGACAGCTGCGCCTTGTTTCTTGAACAATGCTCTATTTGCAGCTGGAAGGGAGGCGAAATTCTAGTCCTAGCAACGAAAAGTTTCTGATTTATACAATGGAGTTCTGTGACACAAGCAATTAGTTGAGTTTTTATATGTTAATCCAGTATATGCCTGCATATAACCAATATCAAAGGACCACTAGCCTCCATTCATTTACTTCAAAGGGCTGACACGTTTAGGTCAAAACAAAAACAACTCCCCATCACAGAAGCACACCACGTACTGATCGTCCCTGTGTATTAAACAGTGAATTAAGCTGAATCTCGGCACAACATCACGGCATGCTGGCTCAGAGGGCTGTATTCCTTGGTAATGCCCTGTGTCTTAACCCGTGCCAACGCCACAAGGCACGTGTGGGAGCCTATCCCAGTGCAGGACAGCCTAGCTGCTCACGTGCAGAGCAGTGAATGTATGTCTATTAAAAGAAGCTCTTTAGTCCAGTGCACGATGAATCACAGGCCAGCAACCTCATGCATGCACCTCAACCTTAGAAAACATGACTGTTTTCGACAACAATTCATAGATGTGCAAATAGGACCCACGTGGACAGATTGGTAACAATCGATAAGGGACAAAATTTATGGCTTTTTTCCCCTTTCCCCACGTTTCCACTTAGGAGACTTAGACGAAAAGACAGATATGAGGCCAGTGGTGCCAAGGTGTCTGTTTGAAAATGGCATTGGTTGGTTAGCTTGCCATCTCACGTAGACACAAACATGGTATGCAGATTTGTGAGACTTCCCAACATTAGACAATTAGTTCTGCTGGTGGAATATTTGAAGAAGTAATCTAAAACAAAACTGGATAGCAACACCAAACCTCAAGCTCTAAGAAGTTATAGTTTTTTATGGGTTATCAATGTAGTTTGTTTGTTTGAAATATTTCAAACTACACTCTGCTTACAATCACTTAATATTGCATTCGCCTTCAGTTTCACAGCCAGGTATTACAATAAACAGCACCACTACAATGGCCCCCCTGTGCATTTTGTATTATCCCATTGTGTTGTGCTGTGAAGGGTATTCATCCACTGAATGCATTAAGTGACTTGACTCATCCACACCTCTTTCCTATTTTCTCGTAAATGGCTGTGATCAAAGATCGACTACTAGTACAAACAATCACCATTCGATCTCGCGATTTCACACTTTATTAAAGAACTTTTATAAAGAAACAATGATTGCCATGTCTCTTCGCGTCAATTTCGGGGCTCGTTTGTACAAAACTACTTACAATGGCCAACTTATTTGCAGCTCCTTTTCAGCCTCACTGTTAAAGTATAACTCTTTTTTAACAATAACATTTGCGGAGCTTAATAGAACCAAATTAATTTACAACACCAAGCGCAAAAGATTTTTATACTTTTTGCAGCAAAATGTTTAAAAATGGCCAGCGTTCCTTTCCTTCTTGGTTATCTAAAAATAATCCTATCTCTGTTAAAATACAATTAATATTCTAGTTTAACTCCAGGTTCTTATGTACAAATAAACCACAGGCAAAAACCTTAGAAAGCCGTTGTACAGTAGCCAACGGTTTTCACTCTGGGGTCCTCGGGGGTCCAGATTTTTGCTGTCATTGTCGAAGAGTTGGGTTTCTGCTTCTTGGAATCAGTCCATGAGAGCGAATGACCAGTAAGTGGCGGGAGTCCGTATTCGGTTTGCGTACCTGTTTTGAATAGAAAGACAACAAATGAGCAAATGCAGCACGTTGTAATAGTCAATAAACAAGACAGGTTATACTTACAAACAGAAGTTACAAGCGTTCGCAGTAATGACAAGTAAAGAGGGGAAGTTTTCTTTTCGTTCACCTGCGAACTTTTTTCTTCGTATATCAAAGACCGTGAAAATGCTAAGCTTTCACCAAAACGTCAAATTAATATTTATCAACAGGAACAAAATTCTTGCCTTGATAAGGGAATATTCAATTAACCGGATATAAAACTGAAGTAAATTTTCTTACCAAAACCTCGGTGGCAAATCATAACTTTTCTTGGTTGATCAGAACAAGATGGCTGCAGCGCTTGATTGTGACTTATGTCCGAGTGAATCATCTCGGTCAGAAAACCAATATATCCAATAGCAAGACGGAGTGTGTCCACTTTTGACAGTCTTTTTTCATAAGGAAGGGTTGGTATGTGATGTCTTAGTCCTTCGAAAGCTTCGTTAATACTTTGCATACGTTTTCTTTCCCTCATGTTGGCTGCATGTCTGGCAGCTAGTTGCTGTGTCGCAGATTTCTTTCTCCTTTTCCGTCGCAAGGCGTTCTTGTCATCTTCTCTATCGGTACAGTACGAGTATTGAGAAGAAATTGTGCTATCATCATCGTCATCATGGTCATCAAAAAGAGATCTTTTTAAGCCTTCCATTTCCACAATTAACTTTGGGATTTCTCGGCCGGGAATCAGGTAAAGCTGCCAAATCAACTGGCACGCGTTTATTAGTCCCAACATTTATAGCCACTTTTCCGTGTCGTTTCTGCCAATCAGATCGCAGAATTACAAAGCAATTACTTGACATGCGTCTTATCTGCAAGTTATTGTTCTTTCGTATCCCACTGACTTTTGCGAAGTGACGATCGCACTCTTAATAAAACTGCATCAAAGGAAACAATGGCAAATAAACGCCAAAACAGACGGAATAGCGTTTAAGAACACCAGAACTTTAGTCCTCAAGGGAAACTTCAGTCCTAGATCAAAAGGTCACTGCTGAAACTACTAGTTTTGTAAACTGCAAACTTCAACATTTTCGTATGACATCTCATTGACGCGCTGTCAGGCAAAGAAACCTAAACCGATTTTCAACTTGAAAACTAACTTGTCACGTATTAAAATTTTAATGGTTAGCTGATCGTTCGTTAAGTGAACAATAATTAGCAAATGTAGACAGAGTATTATTATGCAAAATTGAGGCAGAATCAAACAGTTTTCTTCAACACTCAAAACAAAAATCGTTGCATTTTAGGTTTCTGCAAAGAGTACAATGTGTTCACGTTTTAGAAACAATGAACAGATAACACAACCCGTTTGGGAGGCGCCAACCATCAGAAAGATACCCCAACAACTTTGGAAGATTGCTTGCAAAGTGAGAGTACTATTTGCCACAGTTGCATTTTGGATGGGAGTATACGTGC